>CAEFZY010024270.1:0-41243 GCA_903066815.1 Brachyrhaphis roseni
CCAGAGGGCAAACTCTGCACTCAAACTCTGCACTTCTGCCACTTTTTAGTTGTATATCTTTTATATATTATATATATTTTAGTTGTATAACTTTTTAAGTTGTATATCTAGTTATTGTACATCTATTTTAATTGCTTAGGATAATTTTAGTTAGACTGTGTCTCTTATTGTTACTTAATGTTAGTAATGCCCTGTCTTGTATCACCGTGAGGGCGAGAAACGTCATTTCCATTCCCTTGTATGTCTGGACATGTAAGAGGAATTGACAATAAAGTTGAAGTTGAAGTATCTGCTGCAGAACAGAGCCAGGTCATGTGCAGGCCTTGTGACTTCATGCTTTGCACATTTTCTTTTGTGCAAAGCAACATGAGGGACCCTAATTCACACAGCTCAAAAAACAAACCGCAGCCTTGCACTTCCCAACTATAATCTGATTCAACTGGACGGACAACCACATTAACAAAACTGCGTCGCAGGACTTATCAGTAACGACCGCGGTGTGTGATTCCAGGTACAGTTTGATTATCTGCCGTGTTTATTGTGCGGTTGCTCTGGTTCAGGAAAGGAAAATCCTTCTGCTTTTGTATCTGTGTGACAAACAAGCCAAAAGCAGAAGAACTATATTCAACGCTATATTCAATGCAGTGAAATACTTTTTCACGACATTCCATCATTTGAAATGTATATCTTATGTGTTCCCTGGCTATGTTTATTCCATATTAAAATTTGTTTAAGAATCTGAAAGACATAAGGGTGACAAGAAAGCTGATCTGGAGATAAATATTGAAAGCAGTTTGTTCATAGCACTTGTGCCATGTTCCAACAAATGTTCTTGTATTTTAAATTTGTAAAAGGTTTCATGTATTTGTTTTAAACTCTTTTGTTTTCTTGCAGGCCAGGCTGCTGATGTTGTCTTTGTCAGGGGAATTCCCCGATCAAATGACTTAAAATAGCTCCGGCTAGCAAGGCAAATCTCTGCCCCAGTCACAACTCTTCTCATTGGCCACAGGGGGGCAGCAGCGTAGTCAAAGTTCTGCACTCATAGCCATCATCATGACTGCAATGCAAGCCAAGGTTCCTTTCAAGGGCACCCATCATATCTGCAAAGTCACATGTGAGGCAGGGAGAGGCTGTGCGCGCGTTTTTAGCCTCGGCATTCATGCGGGATGGACGGCAAGGGGGAGGAAAATGTTTTTTTTTAAAAATGCTAAAGTGTTGTCTAGACATCAGCAGAAAACAGCAGTGGGACCCTTTAAAAAGCTGCCCTTGCACATTTTCAAAGGTGAAGCTTTAAATAGGAGAGAGCATGAATCATAAGCACAGGACTGCATCAGGAGAAGGGGGCTTTCAATCAGAACCAAACGTTCCTTGATTTGAATTTTTACGCAAACCTTTTGCTATTTTTTTGTGAAACCCTTTTACAAGGTAGAAACAGTAATAAGCAAACTATCAAAACTACACTCTGCCAAAGCCTTACCTTTTCATAGTCATCAAATATGCATGGGCCCCTCTGAGTGCATGCAATGAATTCACAGATGGCCACAGCGCCGGAAAGCTCACCATCAGCGCTTAGCCGTTAGTGTGTTTTTGTCTCCAGAGCGAGGCGGGCAAGGCGATCAATATTCTGAAAGGAAACAGTAACACAATTCAGAGAGTCTTTTGTGCATTCGTGTGTCACGAACGACACTTTAAAATGAAACAATTGAAATAAAAATGCTTACCTGGAGTAAAGGACAGAGTTCCTTGAAAAAGTATTCACACCTCTTGACGTTCCTCATGTTTTGTGTGGTCATAGCCAGAAACTTCAGTGTATTTTATGGATCAACACAAAGCAGCACATGACTGCGAAGTGGAAAAGAACTGGGCACATTTTGCTTCCTTTTCGCAAATAAAAATCTGAAAAGTGTGGTGAGCATTTATTTTTTTCAGACCCCTTTACTTAGATCCATCTTAATGAAACCCCAGGGCAGCCTACTTTCTTTGCAATTCACCTCATTAGTTTTGTGGTTGTAACAATGCAAAATGTGCAAAAGGGGGTGTGAATGCAAGACTTTGTATAAGCTGCTTAATCCATCCATAAGAGTAGGTGAATTATTTCCTGATATGCTACCAATAAGACATAACAAATTTACTATCATATGATTAATTTAATTCAAAAGTACACATTTTTCTTGTTATATATATATATATATATATATAACTAATCATTTCCGCTGGCCAAAAAGCTGCCATTACACCCCAACATACTGTCACTGCCAGACATGGTTACTGCCAGACTGCTGTGTCAGCACAATCGTCCTCATCAACGCCATCAATGCATGGAGCGTGTGGGCATGTGTGTGTGTGTGTGTGTAGTGGAGGAAGAAGAGGAAGAAAAGAACTACGCAAAAAGAAAGATGACAAGACGACTGCAGCTCACAAAGCATTGATGTTGACAGATTAGACAGACAGAGATAATTTATTTAACATTAGTAATATTCACAGAAATACGGGCACTAATGTGTGTCGTTCATCTGGCCAAGTTGGACAACATCGTGCTTTCTAATTTAAGGAATGTTGCTTTAAGCCAAACACACTCTGCTATTAATTAGGATGACTTCTGTGAGCAGCCAGCGAACACACACACACACACACCCCCACACACACACACAGATTGGCTTCTCTGGCTGTGACAAAAACTGCACACCCAAATTCATCTCTACCCGTATCTATGCCTTCCTTGCACAACACAACGTTGACGAATGCCGAGTCTCGTAGTTCCCTGCCTCGCTTTCTCCGGGTCGGGGCTGTTCTTGTTTTCTTTTTTAAGTTGCTGGGATGAAATCTGGTGAGATTAACTCAAAGAACACCAAGCAGATTACCTCAGGAAGACATTTAGCCTTTTTTCTCTTCTGCAAAACACTTTGTTCCTAAAAAGATCAAAACATCCAAATCTCTGATAGCAAAAGATTTTCTTTTTCTTTTTTTTGAAAGGAGCATCCATTAAACTTCAATGTCCAGTCAGATGTACTCTGCAAGGAACTGCCCGGAGTGCAAATTGCCTCCTCAGATGGAAATGCCTTTCTATAGAGCACATTCAGCTCTCTGAGCCTCCGTTCCTGCAGGGTTGAATAACAAGACAGTCGCCACGAACAGCAAACGTAAACCTTCTTCTTCTGTTCACCAGCTTCCCTAAATAAAATTCACTTTGACTCGATATCATAAAGTCACCTTACAAGTAAACCGAGTCCACTTGTGAGATATTTAGTGTCTGTGAAGGCTTCATGCATAGCAATTATTATGAAATATGGGTGGAGTTCAATAACGGTGTTACTAGAAGAAAATACGTTAGAGGCAGCAAAAGACCTGACACATCAGTGGGAAAAAAACAAAAACCTAAATACAGCTACTTGAGCTAGAATCGTTCAGATGAAAGCATATTCATGTGGCATAGTCAAAGTCCAGACCAAAATCTAAATGAGAATCTATTAGTTACACTTCAAAATTAACCCTTTCATGCATAAAAAATGATTTTTGATTTTCTTAAGGCATAAAAAAGATAGGAAAAAAATTGTCAAAAGGTGATTAGTTGGAATTTTCTCTAAATACAAAGTTGTTATTTGGAAAATACATCAGTAGTGATGGTCTTCAGGGGTCACTTGATGTCACAATATATTTTTCTGGAAGAGTTTTCTACAGTAGGATGGACTGGATATTCTTGAGTTGGTCAACATGCTTTTTCATCTGTCTGCCATATTGGATTAAACAAAAAATAAAACATCTTGCACTTGCAGTGGATGGCCAGTGGTTTACAGTATATTATGTGATGCACTATGGTCCACTTCAGTGGTCTGTGTGTCTTTAAAAACCCACAAGAAAATGGCTTTTAGATGGCTGTCCACTGCAGTGACCACTACACATGAAATGGTTGACGTTTTTCCATTTTCGTGTTTGAAAAATTTTATTTGAATCGAATTTCATTCGAATATGCAAATTATGCGCATTTTTTATGCTGATAAAAAATGCGCTGTAAAATGGGTTGTAATGTGATAAAATGTTCAAAGGGTGTGAATACTTTTGCTATGAGACATTCAATAATTAAAATGTATTTTCGTTAGTTTGATTGGATGAATCGGACTATCTTAAAGCATCCACTTTTTTGTACTTTTCTTTATGAAACAGGTGTTTTGTTTGCACGTTTTGCATAATGACGAGAGTGCAGCAGCTTATGCGGAAATCCACATTCCAAATCTCTTGGTTTCACCACCTACTTGCACCACGACCGGCGAACTCGTAGCTGTCGGAGCGGTGGGCGTGAATCCGGCCGCCGGCGCTTCTCCACTCTCCCCCTGCTCTCCACTCCGCATTGCTCCGTGACAGTTCCACTGCACTAGCTTTCTAGGGCACGATGCACTCCAGTCTGGACGCTTTCCAGCCGTTGTTGTGGAAGAGAAAGGGGGAGCCCTGCCTCCTGCGGTATTTCATTTCTCTCCTCTCACGCAGGTGCGGAGAGGACGAGCATAAATCAGAGCCGAGGCAGTGGGAGGATTTGCTCGACCCGTGCCCGGCTGCTGAGGGATGTGGGCGATGCAGGGGGGGGGCGGTTCTGCTCCCTGGTGACCGGGGTCAACAGGACAAGAAAAGGAGCTGCACAGCAGTTGAGAGTTTTGAGAGACAGCATCATCATCTGTCCTTTCACTCTCATTTGCTTTAACAGGGGTGCCCAAAGTCGGTCCTGGAAGGCCGGTGTTATGCCGAGAAATGCATGCCTGCCGAGAATTGCATCCCCTTCGCGGGAGCGCGCATCGCTCTAAACTCTCGCATATTGATGAGAAAACGGACTGAAATATGACCGAAGAGGAAACTTTTAAAGATATTCGCGAAGGGGATGCAATTCTCGGCAGGCATGCATTTCTCGGCATAACACCGGCCCTCCAAGACCGACTTTGGGCACGCCTGGTTTACAAGATTTTCTTTTGCTTCTCTTGTAAGTCAGGAAACTCTTCCCGAGGAAACATGATGGTTTCACATTTGTTTTTGTCTTTCGGTGTCACTGGAGGTTTTCCAGTTGACACACTGAGCAGCTTCCTTCCCCAGTCCTTTGTCCTCCTGTTGGACCTCCGGGAGTGAAGGACCTCTTGACACCACAATATGGCTCTGATGGTGTCATGCTTGGGTGGAAACCCAGTCACTCTGTTGATAGAGAGTTTCATTTTTATTTTATTTTATTGAGGCGCTTCTGTTAAGGCCAGACACACAGACTGCCAAGATAAAGAATGATAAAACTGTAAAAAGGGATTTATCACTTTAGTTCTTGGAAGGCTAAAAATAATGTGGTGCAAGAAATACAATTTTTTAAATAAAAATCAATCAAAATTTTTTGCAAAAAATAAATTCTGATTATACAGTAAATCAACTTGCATGTAATTGTTTCTTTATGTTCAGTTTAATGCTTTAGTCCAACATGGTCTCAGACAGTTGATCCTAAAAGCTATCAGTTGTGATCTTTAGCTGTAAATCCGACTCCTGGTGGAGCAGAGATGCTTTCCTCATAAACAAACATGCCGGTGAAATTCTGACCAATCACACGACAGTTTCACATGCTCACATAGGAGTATGTTCCTGTAGTGCTCTGATGCATAAAACAGAGAGAAATAGGTTGCTGTCTGCTTTTGTTGCTAAGAGCAGCTAGCATCACAAACAGTACTGAGTGTCAGAGGAGGTGTGATTCTATCCACAGAGAGGTTTAAGCTGGGATTTTTTTGTGATGCCCTGCTCAAGTAGAGAGTAAGTCTGAAAACCAGAGGAATCTGTTGCGATGCTAACTGACCTGCGCTAATGAATTTTACTCTACTTTTCACTAATCTGAAATAACATGTTCGCAAAAAACTATTGAACAGCATTATGCTTGACAATCATTTGATGAGATACAATCTGTTGTGTTGATAAAGTGTTTATACAATCAGTCACTATGATCTTTTCTCTACCTGGCAGCCATATTGCATACCAAACATGCAACTGCTAGCCGAATGCTAACTTCACACATTAGAATTCTGACTTCCGGGGGAAAATTACGGTTTGAAACTTGACCCGATTTTCCAAGTCGAAATATTAAAATCCTTGTGCTCGGATCTCGCATCGTTCCCAGATCCGAGCGCCAGCATTTGAGATAAATCCAACACACCACAAACTTCTCTTCAAGTTTGTTTTGACTGCAGTAACTTTATTTACTACGACAAAATACATTTCCCAAAATTCTTTCTAATCGCTTTCCACTGGTCTGATATACACTAACTCTCAGAATGATGAAATCTTTTTGTGTTTTAAAAAAAAAGAAAAGGAAAAAAAAAAAAATCGAAGCCAGCAAGGCAATCAGCTGTTCTGTCAGTTCACAAGCGCCGTGTAATACTCTTCTGTCAACCAGTCAGTCATTTGGCATTTCAGTCAGCGTGTCTGCTGTCTGGATGAAGCTGTTATGTCTTTACGCATTGCAGCAGAGCACACCTCCCCATGTCTGGGGGCTTCAGCGGTTGACAGACATGCACACACGGAATTACATGCAACTCCTCCTCTTCTCCCCCACTCTTCATCCTCCCTTCAGCTCCTCCTTTCCCTCCTTCAGTGTCTCTGTGGACCTCAAAGTGCAGCGCGAATGATGGACAGCAGCCTAATATCCAAAGAAAACCCGCCCCTCCCGTCGGACTTAAGAGAACCGCTTCGGAGGCCACTGTGCCCTTCACAAAGAGGGATATGACCTACAACATCACAGAAGAACATGCTGGCACCGGCATGAAGGAGACTGCAGAGGAAACATTAATAATATAACCCCGATCTTTAAAATATGAGGGCTTCCGCTTTAGAGGCATGTGGATTTATACAAGTAAAACAAGGTTGATTATATTAATTTTTTCTGTGGCTAATTTTTTGCATTTTTACGCAGCAAGAAGCTACCCCCCCCCCACACACACACACACATAAATCAAACTGTCTTCTCATCACAGTGCAGATCATCACAGGAACCTTTCACAGCACACAGGAGGCGAGTTATGAATCCACAGAGCTATTTTGGGGATTTTAACTACATAGAGATTTGAAGAGGGCTGTGAGAAGATCAGGTGAGAGCAGCACTGTTGTTTCAAGATAATTAGCGATAGATCATCGAGAGTTTCTATATTTATTCTTTTCTGTCAGCCTTTTATCCCCACACTTACAACAAATGATAAAGCAAGTCCATTATGCCGAAAAATTACAACTTTCTCAGCGTGGTTTCAAGGGGTTTTCTAACGATAATAATAACAGCCAGCCAGCCCTATGTGTGGTCAGTTAGTCAATGACGGGTTGTATTAGGCACGAAACGACTAGCATTAATATTTAAAACACCTAATATGTGAAAATGAGCTCAAGATATGATTAAAAGGAGATAAAGGTTTTATCTCTGGAGCTGGAAAATGTGAGCTCACTTGGATTACAAGCAGGTAAACATCAACGAACGTTCAAACTAAAACGACCACAATATGTGTCTTCAGATTTTCAAAATAAAGCAGCAAGTGAGTGAGATATGGTAGTGAATTAAAAAAAACACCACCAAAATGTTTGTGCACACAGCAGTATTTCTTTCACTTCAGTTTGCATAGATGGAGAAAGTTAATTACTGAAATGTCACAAAGGTAGTAGCGCTTAGAAAACACAAGAAAAAGTTGTTTTTTTAATTAATAAATTGAACTAATTCTCCTACACTTGTGTAACATACTTTATCCTTTCCCTTAACTTTATTATTATTATTTATTTGATTTCAAACATGACATCAGTATAAAATCATACACATGAACAAGGAATGCAAAAGACGTATTTTTGTACCAAAATAATCTAAACATTTCCAATTGTGTGCTTGCATAATACATAACTCTGAAATGCCAGATTCTTTAGCGAATTGTAAAAATGATCAAGAATACAACCTGAAGTTGGAATAGTGACTTGGAAAATCAAACCTTCCTCAACACGTTGAACACGAAACGCCTCTTACGTGTGTAAAACACAGTGAAAGTTGCTGAAAGTAATATTTTTGCATAAGCTCCAATTCATAGGCAATATTACAGACATATTATAAAAGCAATCATAAAAAGAAGCCACATGGACATTTTGTTTCTGCTGCACTAACACACTTTTTCTTCAACTAAGCTTAAGAATTATATGCATGGACACAGCGCTGCTTGATTAGCCAGCTTCTTTAGTGGCACCTTTTCTTTCTTTGGCTTCATTTCTTGTGAACGGTGGAAGTGACTGTCTGCAGGACAACTGCCAAAGCTTCTGCATTAAACATCTTTCTTTGTTGGTCGTTTGCAACATTTAAACTTCAGCAGAAGAGAGCGATTCAGTTCGGGGCTTTCATTAGCTGCAAAGCACCTTGATGTTCAAAAACAGCAGAAATAAACAATGTAATTACTTTATGTGTCTTGTTTGGATCTGAGTTACTAAAATAAAGAAACTTTACAATCACACAGTTATTGATGTGCATCAATACCCAATAATTGTTTCGTGGCTACGCTGCATATGACTGATATTAGAGTTAAAAGACAGATTCTGGAGATACACTCTTCATAGCAAACTAATTATGCTTTAGACTGGTAAGTTATTCTCTATAGACGTTTTTTTTTTTTCTCCCTCCATTTTGATGAGAAGTCCTGTTCCATAAATCCCCTAAGGATTTTTATTGATTCCCATCTACCTTTGCATTGTAGTGAGAGCTGCTCTAACCCTGCCTGGCTCAGCACTTCATGACTAATGAATCAGAGGATGCACAGATAGTTTCTGTACAGACTGGCTGTCTGACACTGTGTCTTACAGATGGATGTACAGAGATCAACTTTCACTTGTTTCCGTTTCACCGTGACTGAAACCTGAGCAAATTTATCTTTTTACTGAAACAAAAGAGTGATATTGACAGGGATATGTTTTGAATATAGTTTTGTTGATTAGCATGTAGTAAAACTCTTTCATCGTAATTGCTGATGAAGAATAAGTTCTCATCATTTTACCTGAATCTTTCTCATGCTGCCATTTTAATGCATTTGCTATGTTTTGATTGTTCCAAATTTACAAACGGCACCAGAAAGTCGGGGTCATAAAAAAATCATATCTATGCCAATTATAATAATGACCCATTTAAAATTAAAAAAAGAAATGTGAAGTGTTATTAGAAAGAAGAAAAAGACATTAAACAGACTTTGAGGATTTTTGGTTCTAGTAAGAGTTCCCTTGATAAGAACAGTGTGGGGGAAACCCAACCATAACTATCACAGCCTTTGTTTAGACTAAATTTGGATGAAACATCTAGACTACAAATTCCTTAAATAGCTTTTTAAAAATATATTTTGTCCAGAATTTTCAAGGTTGGTAAGATGGATCTTACACTTTAAACACGATAAAGTTATAAACTGATGTTAATCACCAATTATATTGATTTAAACTGGCATTGGTATTGATCCGTAGTAGTTATTTTTGCTGTCCTGTTTTAAACTCTGTCATGTGTTTCACTGCATGGTGTTCACTTAGCGACCAATAAGAATTAAAATAGTTTTATTTAATATTAATAAAACTTTATCTTGAACACTATGCAGGGGCAGGTAGATGTTTTTGGGCTCTGTTGTTGTCTTCTTCACTACATGCCCAAACGTCACTACGAAAATTAGTAAAAGCGCTTACAACTCCAGATGAGTTCATTTTAGAGTTTAGAGTCAGAATCAAGGTCAGGCGACAAATCCGTTATTTGTCCTTGACGTCACGGCAGTGATAAGTGTGTTTGGGGACAGGTGAGCAGGTGGACTCGTTATTCAGGTCAGTGAGGCTGCTGGGTGAAAGAAAGTGAAGGAAGAACTGGGCTGATCGAGTCCCTGTAATAGTCCGTCGTTTATCCAATGAACTGGACTCAAATCCTCACGGGGATAAAAATACAACTGGTGGAAGTTAAGAGTAGAGTGATGCAGATGGCTTTCCACTGTCAAGACACAAGGTGTTTTTGGACAGCTAAGATCTGCATGAGGAGGACTAAACAAAAAAGGTTTAAGCAGGTTTATCGTACAAATCACATGCATTCATGAGTAAAATGCATGTGATTTGCAGGACGCACCAAATTAAATGTTTCGTGCTCGCTGTCGAAGTTGAGCTACACTGAAGAGGAAGGGTATATCATCCATGTAACTCCCCCTCCCCCTGCCTCTTTTTGTGCTTGTTCTCCCCCTCGTCCTGCAGGAATAGACTCTCCCCATCCTCCTCCTTCTCCTCCGCTGCAGCCTCGACTCTGACACAGCCGGCATGACTGCAAACTGAGAGCTGCTCGCACAAAGAGGGGCACGTCGCTTCGCTTGAGACCCGTAAATCGCTCGCTTTGTTTCTTCCCGGCGAGGGGACGACGGAAGACGGCTGATTCAAGGAGCGCCAAAGAAAGGGAGGAGTATCGAAGAAGCAGGTAAATGATGCGGGGAGATTGTTGGATGACGGGACGGGACGGTGGCAGTTTCTCTGCGCCTCTCACCAGAGGATGCTTGTGCTGCTCGTGTGCCCTTCTCTTTTATGTAACTCGCGCTTTCCAGCGCTGGGCTTTGTCCGTCGTGCGCGGTAATAGCAGGAGGTAAAGTGAGAGCGGATGAGAACACTTAGTGACGACCGGACGGGTTTGCGCGAGGAGGAACTGAGGGTCCTGGCGCAGTGGGACGAAATCAGGAAACATTCGGAAGACGCTCCAACTGCTGCACGACGACTCTGATGCAGGAAGTTATGAACGCATCTGCCTGTGCTGCAGTGTCAAGGGTATGCAGGGGAATGCAGCAGGACTGCACAGATTACCTTTGAATTATACATAGAGAGAAAGTACACAAATCAGGAGTCCAGCTTTAAATTAATTAGATGGTTTGATCTCCGTGAAACTCAGTGTCATACAGTTAACTTGAGTTTTGAATCTCACAGGAATAAAGTTTCATATTGTGAAAAAAATGCACATTTGTATGTGAGATTATTAAAAATGTGGCTTTATAAAAAGTCTTAAAGCAAGATTGTGATGGGATAAGGGACACTGAAGTGGAGGAAAATGAGAGCGTCCTAAACATTTCTGCAAAGCTTTTCCCATTATTGGGCAAAGTGATGCTCCTTCAGGGGCCCAGTGGATGCACAAAGCGGCCTCCTCTGCCTTTGTTTTCACCTTCCTTCCCTCATTTCTGGTCGCCGTGTTTATGAGGATGAATTACTCTGAAGTCAGGCGGTGTCAGCATAAATCCTCTCAAGATGGAGTGAGGTTGTAAATCGAGGGCGCAGGTGCCTCGTCTAAACTCACCGCTGCTCCAGAAAGAGCCCAGATTAGTCTAAAGTAAACACGACCTCGAGTCTGTGGATGGACATTTACAGCAATTTAGTAGTAAAACTGGGTTTTGGGTGCTTATGGTATACATATCTTCTCTCTCTCTCTCTCTCTTTCTTTGATCCCCATCCCGTTTGAAACTCCTGTGTTTTGTCCCCTGGCTCCAGGTCCGTCCCTGATAACGTCGACGACTGAGGGAAGGGAACGCAGAACTGCCTCATCATGAATTTTGTAATGAAAGCTGCGCTGGGAGGTGAGTCGTCTGCCTTGGCGCGAGGTTGATTTAGCAGCACTGCAGTGCTCAGGATTTAAAGGGACGCCGTCGAGCGGCGCTTGCTTTGTAGTTGTTGGTGGGACGTTGGGCTGTTTTTGCATCCTGCACCAAACTAAAGACCTCACTGTCTCACACGTGCACAGAGTAACTTATGTGGAAAGAAAAGTCAAAGTCCTTGAAAGCAACCGATAAAGAGAAGAGAGAATTAGAGCAAAAAATAATTTGAGTTTTTGTCCTTTAAATCATTCAAACTCTATCCTCTTGGATAATAGTTGCCTCTAATTAGTCCTAATAATAGCTCTGCAACTGAACCACCTTGTCAGCTTTAGCTCCAAGGCAAAGAGCAGGAAAGTGGCACCGGCTGTTTTAGTGCAGGGATCTCTCCCATTCGGCTCAGTCGTGCGTGCCGTCGAGCCGCTGCTCTCCAGGTTGCAGCAGTTAGCCGGCCACGGTTGAATGGCGTGGGGCTGACGTGTGGCTCCCTCTCCTCCCCCCCATCACCCACTCCGTCTCATTGGGATGCAGGAGAGGCAGCCGCCGCCTCGCTCTGCATAAGCCGGTGCCCTGCAGCCGCACTGTGAATTCTTAAATCAACTGCAGTGAGTCGGAGGCAGGTTTTAAGTCCGAGCTGCAGATACCAGATTTCAAGAGAGTGGGTGGGTTCGGTGCCTCACGCCTGCTGCAAAGGGGCCCTTGCGCCTGTCGTTGTGTAGCTCCAGTGGGTGCGGGAAACTTTAGAAAGTCGTAGCGTTTGATGTGCAACACCAATTCTTTGTGGGATGAAGCTTTTCTTCTTTTTTTTTTCAACCTACAGTTCCTTTCCAATTTAGATTGATTGACCTTATTTAGTGGAAACAACCGACTCAGCATAAAGGTCGGACTATAAATCATTATGAGAGGGCAGAGGCAGCCTGATAATGAAGCAAACCAATCAGTTAGATAATCAATCCAGGGATCTATTGATCTGCTGCTCACAGTCTGTCAGTACGTGTTAGTTAAAATCCACACAGCATCAATGGTCATTGCTTATCAGAGCATTTCTCAGCTCTAAATTCACTTCATTACACTCACATATTTCACTGTCTTTGCTGTCAGATATGTAAGGCAAAATGTCGCAATATATTTGCTTGATAACATTTTTTAACTGAATCAGGACAAAATTGAGCTCTGAACATTTCAAAATGACCAGTTTCTGTGATTTTACTTTAGGACTTTAAAGCACTTTAAAGCTGGATCAGTTCATCTAAATATCTGAAATAAAAGTTTTGTTAACTTGATTTTTTTAAAAAGGGGACCTGCTGGGTCAGGCGAGGAACCTAATATAACTGCTTGCAGATCTAGTTTAAATTGTGATTTTAGTTTTAGTTCAACAATAATATAGACACATCTGCACATGCAATGGACGTACAATGTTTGTTGAAACAAAGGCGTTTCCAAGTTTAATCAAAGTTCTTTTCTGAGCTCAACTGCTAGACGTATTCGATACTTTAAGTATTCGGACTGCAATTATTTACCCTAAATAAAAAAAACACTTAATTTTGAGTTGGCAACAATAACACAATGCTGTGTTTTCAGACTAAAACACAAAACGTTCATATTAATTTTTTAAGCAACATAAATTTGATTTTTTGAGCTAATTAAGAGACCAGAATTGAATATTTACTAGAAGAATGAATGTGTTTCAGCACAGTCTCCACCAGTATTACACACTGCTGTTGGGTTCTGGTGTTGACCTTAATAGTTCCTCATTAAGCAGAACGAGGTCCGCTTCTGGGGAGTCCAACAGAAACTGGAATGCAATGGGATGTCACGCATAACGAGTTACACACATTTTTTCTTCTTTTAAAGTGAGCTGTACATCACAAAGTAAGTCTAAAGGATTGTTTGAAATTTTGAATTTGGTAAACATGGTCAGGATTATAATACAAAAACAGAGAAAAAACAACAACAATGAAATCAGTTGCTGCATCAGTCATTTTCACACATTGTATGAAATTACGTTTTCTTCTTCACACTTTAGCATTTACGTTGTAAACAAAACTATAATCTAATTATTTTCCATTGTGATATTTGTGGTTTTCATGCAGATCTTATAAAGCAAAATTATATATATGCAAATATAACCATCCATTCATCCATCCATTCTATTCACATATTTCTGTTGAGGGATGCAGGGAGGCTGGAGCTTATATCCCAGCATGCATCAGGGGAGCTGCAGAGAGCTTCATGTCTCCAGTCCACAACAAGGCCAAGGCAGAAAGCCATTCACACACACCTGCAGTCACAGCTAAAATAAAACATGTTTCCTTTAATTAACATCACTTTACAAATTTTAAATGAACTTGGGGTTCTCGTGTTGCACCACTTTGCATAATAAGTAATGAAAGCGGAGTTTGTAGCACGTTGCCATGTAAAATTGAGGCTGAGGACACTTTACCTCCTGCTACTACAACACATGACAGCCAAATAATTTTAAAAACGAATGATTTAATATCAGAACTAAAAGAGTTTGCTTTCTTCTTAAAATGATGGCATCTGTGCTCACATGGTTTTCATCTAATGTAGGGCACTTTATTAAACCCAACAGAGCTGCACAGTGCGTTGAACTGCAGCTGCCATCGCAATGTCTACGTGTTCGATGTTGCTTTTACAAAAGACCGCTGGATGCAGTAATTGGATGGTATATTTCAAGTGCAAGGAATTCACACTGTGCACCAAGATTAAATTTACCCAGGGTTATGGTCAAAAATGGTGCATAATGTTTTCCACCAAAAGAATTTGTAAAACAGCAAGTTGACTGATCCGTCAGAAATGTCTAACTTAATTTACATACTTAACCTGTATTTTTACCAAGCCATAGTAAATTTTACATATTAATACTGTTGTAATTACAGTTTATTTTGTAAACTAGACTCCATGTTTTAGTTGGATTTTTTTAGCTTTTTTTTCTGGCAGCTAAAACTGCTTTTCTTGTATTAAAAGTAGATTTTTTTTTGAGCATTTAAATCAGGAAACAGACTCGTTTATCACGTGGTGGAAGAAGCTGCTCAAACTTGACGTTTCTCCACAGCTACATAGTGTCAATTGTTAACAGCACAAAGATAAAACACAAAGAGTAGACTGAAAATCCCTTTTAAAATAAGACATTTTGTGGTGGTAAAGATTTATTTATCAAGGCCAAAATGTGGATTGCCTTGCTTAGTTTTAGAGACTTGAGAGTCTTAAAAAAATCTACTAGTTCTCAGGATGATGGCGATGGAGCACAACAACGATTTATTTAACCGTGATACTTGAGTTTAATTGTTTTTCTATTTCCCCCTCTTTCTGTAAGACTGTGTTTAGACACCATACTTGGTTTGGGTCAGGAAAATGTTGCTTCGGCAACCTAACCGGACAGTTTATACCCCATCACAATGATATCTGCTGAAATGGTGGTTTGAAATTTTATGTCTGCCCCATAACCTTGAAAGATGGGAAATAAAATAAGCCAGGCTGCTTTTTACTGTCTACATTTTCCAAGTTGCAGAAGTCAGATTCTCAACTGCAAACTTCCTGGGTCAGTTTTTTTTTTTTTTGCCTATTTAGTTTCAACTGTGCTTTCCAAAGCTGCGGCACTGTGAGGATGAGTCTTCGTGACTGAGAGAATGCTTCCAGTGCATTAAGTAATCCTCTAAGGCGGCTCTAGTTACAGATACGGAGAGGAAGACGGAGCGTAGTTGAACTGAAATGACTCAGCAGGGCTATAATATGATACTCGCCTGGCTTGCTTGGCTCTGCCATGAGCAACCACAGCTGAAAACTGTATGTCACCCGATGCCCGAAACAGTTAAGAGCTGCAAACCTGTGACTAAAAAGAGCGACTAATGACGCTACACCTTTTGGACAGGAGAAAAATCCTACTTTGTGTTCAACCGCTAGCTAAAAACCTAAAAGCTAACGCTTAAGCTAAGATTAAACATTACCGACATAGTAATGAAGCTTCCCAAAAACCTTATTTTCCCCAGACTTTTATTCATGAGTCTCCTCTAAATGAACGTACCAAACCACTGGAACGCTTAGACACATTTTAATTAGTGATGGGTCATTGTTTGAAAGGAATTAAACAGGTTAGCAAACAGCTTCTGCTGAGGAACTTAAAGTCAAAGTTAAATATTTGTGCTTGAAAACTGACCCTGCACTTCCAAAACTCAGAAGATCTGAAGCTATATCTCATTCCCTTTACCAGAGAAGTTTCAACTTGGGGCTGGGAATGACCTCACAGGTTTTCCAGTTAACGTAGTTGGAGTAATCAGGATTCCAGCAAGTAGCCATTATGCGTAGTACGACTTACGAACATCGTTTTAAACTCTACTTTGCGCATCCGAATACCACTTTTAACTCTTACAAGTGTGTCCTTCAAAATAGACACATGTCCACCACAGCTTACTACTGTTGACGGGAGGAGCGGCCATATTGGATCGTTTGATTCTCTGATTTTCCAAGTGGGGAAACGCAAAGGGGGTTTTCCAGTTGGTTTTTCCAACCCACTGTGACAGATTGGATTATTGTTATAAAAAAGACATTTCAATGAGCTCCAACGTCTGAAGTTCAAATTCAATTTAAAACACTACTCTGTTGATCCCAGAGGGAAATGACAAAAATTCAGTCAAACTACAAAGGCCTCAAGCAGCAATATGGCTGCCTTAGCGAAAATGTCACGAATGCAGCCAACTCTTAGCCATTTGTAGAGAGGAAGGAATGAAGTGGGAGGAAACTGATATGTTAATTTCAAACAGATAAAAATCTGAAAAGCGTGATGTGTAAATGGGATCAGTCCCCTTTGCTCTGACGACCCCAAATTAAATTCTGTGCAACAGATTGGCTTCAGAAATCGACTATTTAATAAACAGAATTGCCATTTCTGTAAATTAATGGTCAAGGGTTAAGTTGTGAAGAAGCTTAAAGATAAATTGACTTCTCAAATCATTTCCCAAGATTTGAAGATCTCACAGAAAATGGAAAAGGGTGTGACACAAGAATCCTCCTAAACTGACAGGCCAGGGAAGGAGAGCTTTAATAAGAGAACATGCCTCCAGAAAAGTTGATACTCTGCAGAACACTAAGTAAAAATGAAACATGTCAGAGACTTTATAGTGATTCTGTTGTTGCACTAGCCCACCTCAATTATTTGGTCTTAAACCATATTGACTCATCACGGTCTTTCTTATTGAAATAATTTACATTAATCGTAAAATGTCTTCTTCTTCTTCTATATTATGACTCAGAAAGCAATGAATGACCTTACTATCACTGCAGTGTATTTAAAAGACCTACTTTTGTATTTATTTCGGAGCAATTATTACCAGCTATCATTTATTTGGTCCTAAATTCTAACATATGTGGATCCAGTTTTATACTGTTCACTATCAAAGAGGGAATCACATGCAAGTGAAGTTATTTCAGGGAAAATGAAACAAGAGACACCTTGAGAGACTCCTTCCTCCCCCGATTCCCTGAAAGTGGAGATAATCTTGTTAAACTGCCCTGTAACACGATTGGCTGATGGATCGGGTCTTCAATACATGACGGGCAAACCTACACACACACACACACACACCCCCACCCCCACACAAACACACATATTCTCTGTTACGCAGACAAAAACAAAATTATGTGTTTGAAGTTACATTAATCTCCTGAGTTTGTTTCTCTTGTTTTGATTTGATTTTCAAGATATTTTTGTACTGAGCAAAAAAAAGCTTTTCTCTGAAAAACTGATCCTTACAAAAAAAATGGTTTCATATATATAATAAATATCCTAGTAGCAAGAGAGTAGAGGTAAAGAATGCACATCTAAGACAAAGAGAAATTTATGACAAATTTAACATTAAAATGCATTTACCTTTGTCTTGTGAGAAATGAATGAGGCAAATATAATAAATTATATTAACTGATAATCACCGTTTATCATCTATCTTGTGCAAATTAGGTCATCTAGATAACTTGTCCTTTATCAAGCCACTCCTTTTTCAATTTTGACCAAAACTATAATGTTCAGACTTTGATGAAAATAAAAGCTCAATGGTTGAATATTAGTTAAAACCAAACAACTTTAGTCCAGACTAGGCCTGTCGCTGTTATACATTTTGCTGGACAATAAAGTGTCTCAGGAATTATTGCAATAAATAATAACACTGTCATTTTGAGATCATTTTAAACTAATATTTCAATTAATATTATATAAAGACGGCACAATAGTGGGAGAACACCCACTCAAAGATAAAAAAACTAATTAATTTCAAAGGAACATTTAACACTGGAAGTGGAAAACATCTTAAATATCCAAAATAAACAAACAAAACAAATAAAACAACAATAATTAAATTGAATTTTAAATAGGTAACAGTCATTAATAGTCAGGCAAAAGAGGCAGGAAGTGCAGGCTAACTACTTCCTACTGGGTATCAAATGTTTGTTTCTCAAAACAGCGACTTTAAATGATATTAAAGGCGATCCTTTAATATCAGAGAGAAATCGCGTTGCCCATTTCGCGTTGCCGCGAAACAAAATCGCGTTCCTTTAAATTTATCAGATTAATTGATTTATTACTGACAGGCCTACTTCCAACAGCATAGAGAAAATAACCAAGCATTTTTTTTTAGCTGAAGTAATTACATCAATTCACATTTAGTTTCTTAAAACTGGCTTTCAGAGATGAGCATCTCGTGAGCCGCTGTCTTGTGTTCACATCATAATAACGTTTGATAAACAGTTTGGAGAAGTTATGACTTGGCAGTTCTCTCTGAGCAGAAGTTCATTGTTTTGTAACTTCGGTCAAATCTAAGTTAAGGGTAAGTTAAAGGCAATAAAAACCTACAGTATAAAAAAAAATAAGATTAGTTTGATAAAATAAGGAAACAATGGAAAGTAAAAAAAAGTGAACAAATTGATTTTGTTCCTCACAGATAATTGCACTGTCATCTTCATGCCGAGACTTTTTTACGTTTAGACCTAGTTTACACAAAACCTGATTGTGTAGCAGTTTTGTGGAAACGTGTTATGGTTCATATGAAGAAAACATCGCAAAAACAAGCTGTTCAAATGAATATGTCGGGAGAAAGAGATTTCATTTATATCTTCAACACCCTCAAAATAAATCGCATCAAAACCAAGTGTTACGGAGCAGAGAAACTGACAGATGTGTCTTCCTTGAATAAAGTTGTTGCCTATTAGAGTTGAGTTTAGTGAATTTCATGCATAAAGCTTCCTTAAATGTGTTTACAAAAATGCCGTGCAAACAGACAAGCCATTAAGATGTGCATATGACACGAGGATTTAGTGCAAAACAAAGCTGTTTTCCAACCATTATTCTGCTTCTGGGAGGAAACTAAAATGAATCCAAAGCATAAAATTGCTGAGGAGAAAGTGCTACTGCTCTTCTTTGTTACCACCACATTTCTGCTGTCGTTAATACCCTCAGTCCCGGTCCGTCCAACCAGGCGATGGATTTAAAGAGCCTTCCTCTGAGAAGAGGGCAGATTAAGGCGCTGTTTATCTGATGCTGCTGAAAGTTCAAGCACTGGGAAAGTTGGCTGAGGTTAGCGATCTTTCCCACTTTCCCCGGAGGCTTCGGATTTAACAAAGACTTAGCAAGGAGGCAATTTAGCAGGGAGGATTTAAGAAATGACACCCTTTGTCTCGCTGCTGAGTTCAAGTATTATTGAAATGAATCGCGGTGCAATTAGGCCAAAACAGCTATCTGGACACTCGGGTTTAGCCAATAATGATGACTTAATTTTAGCGGGGCTGGTGTGAAGCATCTCCATGTATGTTCAGTGCAGTTTGTATAAAACTGGCACCAAGAGATGATGAAATGTAATGCTTTTCTGTTAAAACCTTTGTTAGTTTTTGTATTCTTCAGTGTTTTTGGCAACGAGGTGCACATGCAGGACATCTAATCTGAACACATAACCTCCTATGCATATTTTATGCAAATGTGAAATAGTTGAAAAGCATATATCTGGAGCATTAGCAAAACAATAATCAGGTTTGAACAGATTATCTTAATCTGCTGAATTTGAGCATTTTGTTCACTTAGACTAAATTAGCTTCACTTCGGGTTACATGTATGGATCCTAATTTGCATATTCAGGGTTAAAAACATATTGTGAAGGGATTAATTTGAGTTTCAAAGACTGTTCATTTCAATATCTGCAGAAAAAAAAGGCATGTTGGGTAAAATAGTACAGTGTTTCTCTGCTAGCGCCACTTGAAATGCTTCATATTTTCCTATGAATGCATTGTTTGTTGCAACCTTAACCCACTTCAGTTTATATAGTCTCTCTCTCCTGCATGAATGCAGAGCGAATGTGTGCAGAAGCTGTCAAGAGGCACACTTTAAAAGGTGTAAGAGCACATATAGAATATGTAAATGCAGCCAGTAACTGAGACTCACACCAGATACTTTATATTCAGTTTGTGCGTTTGCATTTTGCTCTTCACGGGAATCTATTTACATGATGTGTTCGTTTAAACATGCGGGGAAAGAAAAGCTAAACCCCACCAGATCTTACGGATATAAGCCAGAAATTAAAGTAAACAATTTATGTGCACACACGTCTCCTTCGCTCCGTTTACATCTTTTCCTTCTCATGGCAGAAGTGCCAAATGTGTGGTAATTTCTCCCCCTGCAGGAAAATCTGTGACCTCATTGAATTTTTTCCCCTCGTTGTCAAAATACTTCAGACTATGGTTATTCTGTACTTAAAGTACAAGGCTATTTATTGGCCCCCTTTGCCAAAGACGTGGAAAAAGGCTCAGAATAAATGTGGCGGTTTTTTATTTTAACATAATCTTACACTGAAAATTGAAGAAAAATCCAACCTTTACTTTGATGACATTTATATGGCTGTTTGTTATCCGATTGTTGGTTGATGAACCACTAAATGATCTCGGGCCAAAATGCTTTTCCGAGTTAGACAACATTTAGTCCTACTCTCTTCAACTCCCTGGAAACCTGATGTGTGCTGAAAACATCTAAATCAGGACTAAAAACATTTCTGTTTACAGACAAAGAATCTCACTATTGAACTGTTTGATCCCAGATGAGTGACTGACAAATGAGATTATTGAAATTTAAATGAAAAATGATTTTTAGATTTAAATTAACTCTCTCTTTTTACGCAATGTTTTTCTGTGCTTGACACATTAATTTGTCCTTTTCAACAAAGCTTAAAGTTTTTTTTTATTGTATTGTATTTCCATTGATGTCATATAAAGTACCTGTGCATACATGGCATAAACATCCCTTCTTGAAAGTAAGTGTTTTTAACAAACTCACCAGAGGCACAATTATTGGTAATCCAGTAGTTGTTACTTTGAGACTTTCTTTGACCAAAAAAAAAACAAAAAACAGCAATTAGTCTTCAACCATAACACTTCACAAGCTTGTAACACACAGAGTGACGCTTCTTTGAATGTCCACCCTTGTCCTAAGCTCACCCCAAAGGTTTTCTGCTGGATTCAGGTCCAGTATGTTCAGAGAAGGAGGTTGGATTAAAGTTTCATGCTTCCCTGCACTAAAGGGGAGCTTGTGCCTTACCAGAGGCATGAAACTCTGAAAAACTCCAAACCTCAGGGGTGGAGCGTAAGACTATCTCCTTTATCCTAAGATGTTTGGTCTGTGCTAGATTGGCACCTCTTTATCTGATGAAGCACCCATAATTCACATTTTCTTTCTTGTGACATTTTAAAAGTTTGCTCAAAATTTGCAAGATAATTGGATAGAAGCTTAGTTGGTACAAAACATCAGACTTAAACAACGATGGTTGGTATAGTTAGCTTTTCTTCTTTTTTAACCTTTATTATCCTTACTGTGTGTGCTTGGAATATGAGTATGGGTTCTTGTCTAGCCTGGTGGCTAAAAGAAATGTGCGTCTGTGTCACGTCTTATTTATATCCCAGGGAAACAGAAACTCATTAGAAGATCCTAGGAAGTCTAGTCAATTAAATAATGAATATATACATTTTAAGAAAGGTGTCACATTCCTTTTAAATGGACCGCCAAGGCTATAGTTAAATGTGTCTCCAAATATACTTATTTAGGTATTTAGTCATTTTATTTCCATCTCCTGGTTTTCGAGGAGCGAATGCCAAAGTCTCTTCTTCCTTCGGCAACTTCAGTTTGATTTATGGAAAAATCAATGCTCCTCGTTGTCGCTGGAGGCTTTTCTGAGGGTCGGAGCTGATCTACAGCGTCGGTAAAACGGAGCAAGTGGACTTCAGCTGCAGTCACTAATTTCAAGGTGGCACTTTTATGCAGGGTTAAGCCCAGGTATTTGAACACTAAGCTTACGGCTGCACAGCACTGCTGAAAACCGTGTTGACATTGTTCTCCATTTCTTGGTAGGACAGGAATCTCAATAGTGTTTTTTACTCTGTTTTTGCCATAAAAAGCTACTTAAAAGATCTATTTGAAGTAGTTATCTGATTTATTAGCCACATTAAGATGTTTTGCCTCTCTCTCCCTCAACATGCTGAAGTTTGATGTTATTATGCTGAATGAGTCGAAACTCCAACGGCACCGCGGGCAGCTGCAGACTTCTCTGCTGTTTATTTTTTCCCCTCAAATGCCTCTTCCCTTCCTCTCCTCCTCTTCCTCCTCTTCTCTCCATCTCGTTCCAGTCGTCCCCTCTCTGCTTGTGTTGTTTTCTTCCTCGTCATCTTCCTCGGCCGTCGCACGCTCGCCAGTCTCTGTGTGGCCGCTCATGAACTGAAGGGTAATCCTGCTGACTGGAGCAGCTCGGCTAATTGGACGATAACGCCTCAAAGAGATAGTCCGCTTCCCCATTTTGTTTTCCAAAATTAGTCTGTTGGTAACAACGTTGAAATTATCTTGCTCCTTCCCCCTCCTCCCTTCTTCTGTTCATTTGTCTACTCTGGTCTTCAGCTAAATTTCTCCTACCTCTGGCATTTCTGTTCATTGTGTTTACAAAGATGCCTTTAGACAGACTTATTTTTTATTTTTGCGTGGTACTCGGCAGATTTATACGACTATCTCCCCCTTTTTAAAGCAATATATTTGCTTAAATGAAGGGACTTCCATTTCAAATAATGCTGCGGAAGAATTCGAAAGGGCATTAGATCTTCCTTGGTTTGTCGCACGACGTAAATCTTTCTAAACGTCAGATTTGGGCGAATCATTTTGCTTCAAGCGGCTATAAATATTCCTGAGTTCTCTCTCTAGAAAATGAGCTTCTTTAAACTTTTATGTAAGTGCGACTGAAGTTAAGGCATTCGAGAAGAGACTGAGAAAAATTAATGCTCTTCACTTGGTTAATAATTCAAATAATTAAAATAGTTAATAATGGAGATGCATGATGGAATTTTGCAGCCAAATGTTAATCCATGCAGATGAAATGTCAATGTCTTAAAAAAAATAAAAAAATACCCAAAAATGATTTTTTTTCTGCATTTGTTGCATAAAATCTCAGCTTCTGGGTTCAGTTTGTCCCGGATGAAAACAAGCCACAGACCCGTCAACATAACATTTCAAGTTGAAAAATAAATGATTACCTCTACTGTGTAAAACAAAATATAAAGAAAAAGCAGGTGATTTGTGGATTTTACTCTTTACTGTTTTAGGTAACTTTAGTTTTTGTCCATTAGAATAAAGAACGAAACTCCTAAAGCTTTCAGTTGGGTTCATTCGCTCACCGTTTTTTGTTTTTCGGCCTTCTGCCTATAGATGTTCTTCTCCCTAGAAATACTCCAGTTCCTTAGATCCACTCCAGGTAGACATAAGTTGCTCGAAGCCCAGAAGGGACATATTTTCAGGGATGTGCCTGAGACAACCAGGAGCCAGTTTGATTACCTTAACTGACTTCTTTCATGTAGAGAATCATCGGCCCTCTGAGGGAAGGCTCATCTCGGCCGGTTTCATCTGGGATCTTTTGGTCATAATAAATATCTCAAGCTCACAGGAGAGGGTTGGATTTGGGACAAACCGGTTGGTGTTTTTTAGTACAGCCAGAGCAGCGGCCACATAACATATCCTACCATCACTCACTGGCATCTGACTCTTTATATCTACGTCAATTAATCACACGAGGCGCCATGACAGACGTCGGAAATGAGGGACGGGAGTAGTGAACTGTGATTGTTTTCCCAAGTTGTTTTTGCCATTACAGTCATGGGTTCTACTTGTTCAAGTCGAGTTAATTTGTCTGTGGAAGTAGATCTTAATGCTCAGCGGTAAATGAAGACAAAGAGAGATTGTGTCTTGTAATATTGTCCATTATCTAAACCAGCCACTAAACATTGAGTCTATCTATCTTCTACCCATTATATAGAAGATAGACTCAATGCCAAGCAGGCAGACACAGCTCTTATTTTGGGACTATTTAGCCCATAAAATCTACCTAAATACTCTTTATTCTCGAAGGAATAAATCACGCTAATGAATATGGTGGAAAGTCTTCTGTAGATTCACAAGCTACATGTGGGCTGAACAACCAAACTCATGAAATTCTCAGCAATTCCCTGAGAATAACAATCTACATGAGGAAAAAAGCTAAGTTACAGGATTAGAGGCTCAACCACCAGCAAGCCTCCCTCCAGTTGCCATTTGCAAAGATCATCTAATAGCTATTAGTCTTTTCCTTCCCCTGAGGCCATTTTGCCAGAGAGAACCTATCAGAAGCCAAAGTCCCGAACAACAGATGCTCCAAAAGTTTCTATCATGACAGAACTGGAGGAAAAATGAAATTCACGCTCACTCCATCAAAACAGCTTGTTCAAATGTCATGACTGCCATAAAATCTGTACCTGGACTACTCTTTGTGTGTAATCTGTTCTGTCAAAATCTTTTCCTTTTCTGTCTCATCCTGTGTCTGCCGCCGTTTGATTCACTTCATCCCACGGTCTTGCTTGAATTTTCCGACACTCCGGTCTCAGAGACCAGCTGGAGCCGTCACTGTACCTGATGTCTCTCTTCCACGTTGCCGTCTTTTTGTTTCTCAGGAGGGCCCCCCGATGTGGGCAAGATGCTGGGCGGGGAGGAGAAGGAGGAGGACCCCGATGCAGCAAAGAAAGAGGAGGAGCGACAGGAAGCGCTGAGGCAGCAGGAGGAGGAGAGGAAGGCCAAATATGCCAAGATGGAGGCTGAGAGGGAACAGATGAGGCAAGGCATCAGGGATAAGGTATGATGTAAACCACATCTGCCGTCTAAATGTAGCGAGTCATTAACCAAAAGGAAAGAACAGGAAATAGAAATAGATTACTAACCATTAGATTATTAGAAAAACAAAGAATGCCAATTTCCCAGAGAAGTTTTTAATTAACACTCATTAAGGGGAAAGTCAATATTTTTAAACAAAATTGACTTGATTGAACAGCTCCTGAAAAGTGTAATAATCCAAAAATAATGCACAACGTGATCATTTATGTTTCCAATTTTGACCTGCATTACTGACGTTTGCTATTTTTAGTTGTAGTTTTTTGTTCTCTTCCTTTTGTCTTATTTTTAACTTGCTGTTTAAAATACATCAGACATGGATCAGGAAGTTGTGCAGAACAAAAAGAGACAAAAGGCTGAGAAAAAGGACTGGGATTTATCAGACAAAAAGATAGAGAGCTGATGAGGAAATATAACTAAATCAGAAGATGATGCAGATTTTCTGAGTACTATGATCGCTTATGAATGATTATGTGGCCTACAGCAGGGTATCTCCTTAAAAATGTTCCACCCAAATCAGAACTGGGCTTGAAGTGAGACAAAATGGATTTGAGTTGATTAGTTTCCCTAAAAATAATTCCCTATTAAAGCTCTTCTTGCCCAGACCGAGAAATTATAACAAAAACAGACTTCAGGTGACTGGATAAACAAATCTTCACTCTCAAAAGACTATTCAGTAGTTTTTCTACAGGTACTAAAACAATTGTATCAACTGTGGTAATTTAACTGTCAGCTTGGTAGTTTAAAACCTCACTTTATCTCACTAGAAACTTTGTATTGACTAATTCACGTCGACTTTGGCAATAATACTGAAGCTAGTTGAAAACTGATGGTTCAAATTTCCTATAGTTTACTTCTTGCCCATTATAAGAAAGTTGTGTGCCTTCAAAAAATTATAATCTACCAGCATAAAGTGTTTTATTGCTATTTCGTTTGGATCAGGTGTCCATTTCTCATGTTCTGTAAGAGTTAATTGGCCCATAAAGGGTTCAGTACCTTGAACAATGATTTAGAAGGTAATATTAAATCTACATTAGTTCCATAGTGTAATTTATTGAGATTTAAGTATTTTTGTGATTATTCTTCTATAACTTGTCCAGGAATTTATATATAGGGTACAGTGGTATAGTTTAAGGGTATAAACTGGTTCATTGTACAAAATGGGATCTTATTTTCGAGGCATAATGGCAACGTCAGTGTTTAAAACGGAGGTACACATTGAATAAAGATCCAATGTGTCACATAGCAACTTAATCCTTTTCTCTTTTTTTTTCATATGTGTTTTGTCGTTTCATTACTCACCATTCTTGTTCTGTGTTTTAATGCCAGTACGGGTTGAAGAAGAAAGAGGAGGCCGAGGCCGAGGCAGCGGCTGCTGCGGAGGAGCCCGCAGCCGGCAGCTTGACCCGACCCAAGAAAGCCGTGCCGGCCGGTTGTGGGGATGAGGAGGAAGAAGAGAGCATCATGGACACAGTGATGAAATACCTGCCAGGCCCCCTGCAAGACATGCTAAAGAAGTAGCCTAGCCAGCTAACTAAAGCTAACACTGTCTGGCTGAATTTGCAGGCTTACATTCACAAGGTTGGCTTGAATCAGGTTTTTATTGCCAATGTAGAACCAACATAGAATTTAGAGGAGTGTTTGTTTCGGTGTCAAATCACAATTTTGTAGTAGGGAAACTTCTCAGATGTGAGCAAACAGACTGCACTGACTCAACAACCGTGTGAATGTCAGCAAGATTGATGTTAGCTTCAGCCATGTTAGATTTCAGAGCTAACAACACGTGGAGGGCTAAAGTCACATTTCAGATGGGTTACCCTTCTAGTTTGAGACATTTTGAACTTTTTGTTTTCTCCTCTGCGTTAGCTGCAGTATGGAAAAATATATATCTGTCCACCACCTTCACTCAGTTTGTACATAAAAAAAATAATAAAAAATGTAACGCATACCATCAAGGTGGGCAAACAATCATAGATATCACATATAAAAGAATACACGAGTGGCTATTTAAAAGAAGAAAAAAAAAAGATAGATCTGGATAAGCCATATTTTAAGAACAATTTAAAGACTACTGTTGTGTGTTCCTAAAGTTTATGTTACGTGTGTTCTGTCTGATATTTACGTAAAACCTTTTGCACACAGTGTTACACGTAATCTGTAAAACCTTTTTGTCTGTCTTCCAGACACACTCCCTCAAAGCGCAACGCGTCACAATGTTCATATTGTACGGTGTTCAGAAATGTTTCTACTTCCTTGCTCAGTGTCATGTCCTGCATGCCATTTGTCTGGAGAGTTTGTCGTGTCGGTGTGTATTAAAATCCACCTGATTGCTGTCCATCTTATTTCTTATCATGCAAAAAATATCGAGGCAATAACTTAAGTTTGACTGTGTTTACGTCCATGTTGATATAACCGTTAATAATAATAATAATAATTATAACAATAATAATAATATCAGTAGTTTAAAAAAAGCAATTAGACATGTATGTATTCAGGAAACTAATTTTGATTTGCTTGGTGTCTCTCTTTTTTTTGTTTGTTTTTGTCATTTTGAGGAAGAATGACTGCTGTAGCTGTTTTACACAACAGCCAAAACCTTAAGCTATCAGCCATAAGACCAGAAGTTACAGTATCTATACTGCTACAATCAGGATCAATGGGAAGGAATACATGACATGTGAATGAGATAAGGGTTGTTTTTTTTTCTCTCTTTGCTTTAGAAATTATAATAAAGAGACCAAGTCTTGTTGGAGAGAGGCCACTTTCCTTCAATACACAATCCCAGCCTGCTGATTTTGTTTTACAGAAAATAACAGAAATAAGTGTTTCAAAGGGTTCAGCGTCACTGTTCTGGAAGGAGGTTATGCAGAATGACAAGAGCAATAAAGGATTAAATATATGTTTCTGCCTGAGATTCAATAAAGACTTAAAATCCTGCTCACAGACACGAGAAGTGTGTTTTTTCTGTGATCAGACTTACAAAACAGAGGAAGGAAAAGCTGTGAACTTATTTTTTGTGTCTTATGCATCTGGATGTTTTATGGCCTTTTTGGATTTGAACTGGCTTTCTACAGTTTTGGCCACATCTGCACCCATTAAATGCAAACAACACTTCAGCAGCTTGATATGTTATTTATTTATTTGACTACAAGTAATGGGATTACTTTATATTAATTTTTTAAAAAAAAATTTTCCATAAAATAGAAAGGACTTAATTGGGCACTTTCTGTCAAAAAAAATGTAAAAAAAATCAAGAAAAGAGATTTCTATGCGCTAGTTGTTTAATAAAACTTGCCATTATTCAGAGGTGGATAGTAACTGCATTTATTCATTTACTTGACATATTTTTGGGGGAGTAAAGGTTCTGGGAAGCAGGTAATGTTACAAGTAGTTTTACTTTTATATAAAGGAGCACAGCAGCAACTTCAGTTTGTGGATCCTGAGCTAACGGCGAGTAACTTTACTGAATGGACAACATGATATAGGCAAAAAAAACATGTTTTTTGTCATTTTCTATCTGAAATAGCTGTTGTTCTCTGATGTTGATATAGTCGACGGCAAAACTTCAACCCCAAACATTTTTCATATTTTAACCATAAATTGTTCTTGTGTTTTTTGCTAACAAAACTAAATGGAGAAATATGCTAGAGCTCTTTGAAATCATTGTCATTGTTGGAAGAGTTTGGGCGCCTCAGTGGATCCACGCTTCCGGCTCGTGATGTGCCCCTTAAATCAAATGATACAATCTCAGTAACTGAGTAGCATTCTTACCAAACACTTCTTTACTCTTCAGTAAATTTTTGGATGGCTACCTTTTGCTTTTACTTGAGTAAAAATATGTTGAAGTAGTGCTACTCTTCAGTAAAGGTTTTGGTAACTGTTCTCGCTTCTATCTTTTCGTTAAGGAGCATTTAGGTTTTGTGACTCTAGATCTCCTGTCTTTTCCAGTGACTTAAAGCAATATTTCAATTACACCACCATGTTGTTTGGAGCATGTTAAAAATATATAATTCTGGGGGAAAGAGAAACGGGTAAAAAAACAGAATAATTGAAAGCAGTTAATTGTACATATAATAATTAATATATGTTAACATATATTTAGTTAAAGCTAAATATATGTAGGTCCAACTTAGTTTCAAATGATCGTGTATCAGACTATAACTGAGTTCAGCGTTTACTTTCAAAAGCACGCTTTACATGATTTGAAGATTTACACGGGTTTATTGAAGTTCATAGAAAGATAATTTTAGAGTTCTTCTTTCTTGTTTGCAACAAATTTTAAGTTTAAAGGGGGAAGCAATAGAAAAATGAATAAATGCATAAAAAAAAAAAACACTGACCGTGTACGACTTACTTGAAAAGTCTGCAAAGAGATCACCTTTGGTTTTGCAACACTGAAAAAAGACTGGATCAGTTTCCTACAGGTATTACAGTCCGAATGGAAAAGTTTAGACATTTTTCAAAGCACTAAGCTTACTGAATGCAATTTCAGGATAAGAGTCTCATTTTTAAGCACAGTGGATTTGAGTAGAAATCTGTTGCAGTTTTATTAGTTTATAACAGTGTAGAGCAGATGTGTTTGATGAGGTCATGGTGAACTAATAAAGACCAGATTAAAAAACATTACGATGCTATTGCTCCATTTTGCCACCAGGTGTTACTCTGGTCTTAATGTCAGATCACAGCAGCTCACATGGGGAGGACAAAGACTATTCTAAATTAAATAATGAACATGCAACAAAACTAAACCTCAAACTTTATTAAACTCGTAAACAAACACTTTCAACTAACAACTGTGCGTTCTACATTAAAAAAATAATAAAAAAAAACAGTCAAGCACTAAACCAGAAAAAAAAAAACAAGACAGAGGAACAGAGTCGTAAAGTGTTCAAAGTCAAGTGCTTTATGACGTTTAGCACTCGGTTACAAATGTTTACATCCATTTTTAACATTTGTTGAATCAGACAAGCTGGTAACAAAGCACTAATGTGAATTTGAGAATACATGGATTATCTCCCCTTTGGATCTGTGTTGGGTAAAACTGAATATAAAACATGCCTTATGAACACAGCTTGTCATTTATGATTACATACATCTGTGGGTTTTACTAGAGCTTCACAAATTATAAGTTGGGCTGATAACCCCCCAATTTTCAATTTATGTCACAACGAGACATTCCCACCAATTTAGAGTTGCTCTGTACTTTTTAAAATTGAAATAGAGGGAACTATATTTTTTGATGGTTATAAAACGGTATTTTCTTTGGGGCATCCTGAAAATTATAACTAACCAGTTATAGATGATTATAAATACAGTAAATATCTTTTGGAACAGGAAGTACTAAAAAACAAAACAAAAAAAAGTTATTCACCAAACCAAGAGTAACCTGAATCCATTCAGATATGCATTTTTTTCTCATGAAGCATTTTTTGTTATCATTAAAGAAAGAAAGTTGCGTCGCCTTCCAGACAAATTTAAGAAAGCGATTCTTTTCGTTAGAAAACAACAAGTTGTTTTTAAAGCTTTAAATTTTTACCAGGTTTTTCTCAAATAAATATGGTACATATAAAGTGACACGTCTCACAATAGAAACTTTAAAACCGCGGAAATATGTTCATAACGGAGCATCTGACACAAAAATGATGCATCACCTCAGATTTTTAGAACAATTCTTCTGTATATCTTTATCATCTTTTGAGTCTGAGCTTCATCGTTGTCTTTATAGAATATACTACAAGAAAACCGAAGGGAAGTAATGGCAACACATCCCCTTTACATAAAAGTACTCATAACAACACTGAATTGATGTCACAAACAGGAAAAAAAACGACCAATTATTTTCAAAACTGGACTCTTATTGCTGACACAAAGCGGGCATCTCCTGGTTGGTGAGAACAAAGAGCTGCTGCTTTTAAGATCTTCGCCAATCCAGACGCACAAAATAATTATTTTCACAAGATTTACCAAACGATAAAGAGGCTGATGATGGAGGTCGTGGACGACTGGAGGAGGATGAAGGTAGCCATTGTTTGTTTGCTTTTTTTACACATTTGTCCGACACTTTGGGAAGATGGGTCCTCCCTCAAGCCTTCTCTTTCTTACTGCAGACGGAGAGAACAACTCAGAGTTACAAAAATAAGCCAAGAACAAAACTAATAACACTTTGATCAGATGTGAATTTCACAAATCAGGCCTGTATGGAAAGGAGGGAAGAAGAAAGATATTTTGTTTTGAAGACAAAATACAAGTCTTATTTGCAGTTTGCCACAAGTTATGTAGAGGACACAGCAAGCATTTTGTAGAAGGTGCTCTGGTCAGATGGGAGCAAATGAATGAGAAAATGTACAAAGTGATGAATGCGCCTCATTCTGAATAAACCATGCCCACTGTAAAACACATGGAAGAGTAAAGTGAAAAAGCATGAAGATATTAAAGCAGAGAAATTTCTAATTGTATCTGGTCATTTACAGAAAAGAAACAGCTGAAAAACAGAGACAGTACTTAAAAGACATTTTTTTTAAAAACTCCCTGAAACTGGGCAGTGGGAAAACGAAGAAACAGAGGAATAGAAATGTTGAAAAATGAAAAGAAGAGAAATGTGAGATTCTGACAAGAAAATATGTAGAAAAAACCACAAACAAAAGGCTTTATTTTGAAGTTTAAAGGAGCTGAAAGTTGAACACCCTTTGAACAACTGGAGCCATGATGATCCTCAGGGATATATAATGACTGTCCGACGCAACGCTAAAGAATCAGAACTACTTTTATCGTCATTGTGCACGAAGAAAGCACAACGAAATTACTTTTGCAACATTTCTATTTGGTATAAAAATTGGATTATATTATTATTATTATTAAAATGTAATTTCTGGGGATTTGGCTCCGGGTACGGTCACCTCGGTAACGGAGAAGTTAGCGATTGCCATAGATGGAAGGCATTTGATCAGTTTGCTTCCAGGTTTCCTCTGTTTGAAAGCTTTACAGACAGACCCCATCAGGAAAATACCCAGAATTCAATGATCTGAGTAGTGTGGCAGGATGAGTAGACTGCGACCCAATCTTGGATTATAGACAGATCCCAGTGTGAGTGGGTAAGAGTTTATATGCTTGAAGCTAAACACGAGACCAACGACTCATTTATGTGATTTTTATTACAAAAACAAATGACCAACATCCAGAACTTACTATCTAAAGGTCAATTTTGTTGTTTGCCAACCACCAAAAAAACATCAAAGAAGAAGAAGAAGAACTACTGTCCAAAGGGTGATCCGGCTTTGGGCTACTGAGCCCACCAGGAAAGTAAATGAACAGAGTGAACCGAGCACATCAAGAAAACAGAAAGGTGGAAAAACCCACAGCAGAACAGAAGAGACGTCTTTAGATTTCTTTGAAAAGCAAAATTTCCACAGTAAAGCTGAGTAAAAAAGTGATGGGCTCCTGCAGATTAGCAATAAAGCCCGAGAAGACGAGACGTCTAGAAGCTGCATCATTAAGTGGAATTGTTCTGACGCTTTTGAAAAGCCGGAAACAACAGGATCATTAAAAAGAAAAGAATCAATGGGAGGCGCTGCGGGAAGGCGAAGCAGAAAAGCTCAGAAGGTGGCAGAGGAACTGGCAGCGTAAAAAAGAAAAGCGAGAGGAGTTGCCGGCAGAAGAAAGGGAAACCTGAGTGGCTGCACACCGTGGCGACTGCGTCTCATATGCGTGTTTCTGGCTTTACTTAGTCTTGCTCTTGAACTTTTTTCCAAAGGCTCTCTCCAGCTCAGGAACGGACAGAGTGAAGGTGAAGGAGCCGTCCGATTCTGACCTGACGACCCGGGCTTTCAGATGACGACGACGGCGAGGTGGCGGACGAAAAACAAGGTTAATTATGGCAGACGGAAACACTTTAAACTCTACTTAGAGATTCACATTACAGACCTAAAAAGGGTGTTTGCTAACTGACACCATGAAGTTTAAATCCAAGTTTTTATATAAAGTAATCCATCAAATGACGTGCACATGCACGAGGGCAGAAAACACTTCCTTTCCTTGTTACATTTTGTTTTCTTCTGTCTTTTCTTAGTTCTTATGTCACGACTTGGGAAGGCTCTGTTTTCATTGGCCGTCCCAACTGAGTTACCAACTGATGACATCACTGCAGCTCTCCCATCGGGCTCTGAAGTAGGACTCCAGCAGATAGAGGGGAGATAAGGTGTCAGCGGCACTGACACACACATCAGCCATGGCTGCCAAATGCAACACACTGCTGACAGATTGTACGAAGTTACATAAGCAGCTCGGGTTTTAAGGATCTGCCAAGTCCAGCATTTGCATCACAACTTTTATTTTCCCTGAAACTCCCGTGTTTGCATAATGCAGTGATGGATCCTACGTGCGCAGGTATGGATATTTGTGTAAAACTCACCCAAGTCGTTGTTGTTCATCATGGCGTTGGAGCCTCGCAGGCGCGGGCCCTGCTGAGTGAAATGATAGCCGAACTTTAACAAGGTGGTGTTTTTCTCCAGAATGCTGGCTATCTCCATCTCCACTTTGTTTCCCAGCGGCTGGCTCTGGAAGGACGGAGCAACGCAAAGAGAGAAGAAGAAGAAGAAGAGGAAGAAGAGAGGTTAAGAAACCACTGGCATCCCAAGCAAACATTGGCTTCTGATTGGTGATTCCCTTTGCAAACTCAATGCTTCAAAGTGTGTAATCATCAACTTTTAGAACTTTTTTATTTTTTATTTTATTCACTATTCAATAATTTTTACTTTCATTTAGCATAAATACCTCCTGGTTTTAGTTAGCAATGAGTTGTATGGTGAAAGATTTTTATTATCAGGTGATATAATGAGATTGTTAATCTGTTTTTTGAAGAGAATTTTGTTCATCACAATCCTCCCTTTTAATTCTAAGAAAATATGTAATATGTTATATTAAACACACCGCCCACAGTCCCTACACAGTTCTTATGGTGTGTTCACAAACACGTTTTGAGTGTCAAAAGGCAAGTCGAGGTGCGTTTAAAGCGTCTTGTGCGGCGCGTTTTGAACTGTTTGGAGCGTTTGATGCGTCGAGCGCATCCACAGTTAGACTTTGAGAGTAAACCAGCTGCGCCTGACGCTCAAAATGCGTTTGGTGTGAACGCACCAGAAGATTTTTTACAGCTTGTCAGAAACTTGTCCATTTCACACTTGCTAGCTTTGTTAGCTTGAGGAACAAAATAGTCTGATAAATTTAACTGGCTTTGTTAAATTTATCAGAAAGAAGAGCATGGAAAATAACATCTCTAAACATTATTTTATACATCTGAACAACTTATATTTTATAATAATGATTGAAAAACAGATTAGATTTGAATAAATAAATTGAATTAAAATTTTGTTTTAAAAAATAATAAATTTTTGGTAACACTTTATTTGAAGGGGTGTTCATTAGACTGTCATAAATATGACAACATCTGTCATGAACACGAAGGAGTCTTTATGAATGTGTATGACTGGAGTCATGAAGTGTCATTCAGTAAATAATGACACTTTTAATGCAGAGTTGTGCTAAAAGTTGCATTAAAAGTCCATTAAAAGAGCCAAGGTTGCTTTATTTGGTAAATAATGACACTTTAATGCAAGTTTAGCATTTTTAATTTAGTTTTAGTGCAACTTTTAATGCAACTTTGCATTAAAGTGTCATTATTTACCGAATGACACTTCATAATAGTCAGACAGTCATAAAGACTCCTTCATGTTCATGACAGCCATGTTATATCATTTATGACTTCAAATAAAGTGTTAACCAATTTTTAATTTTAATTTTTTATTTTTTTTTTCCATCTTCCCTCCAATTTTCTGAGGCCCGCATTTTGAAAAAAACTAAAACAAAACTACTACAAAACGCAGAGATGGCAGAAAAAGGTAGCGTTTCTCTTCGTCTCCTTCTTTCTAAGTGATAAATATGGAAAAAGAACAAATGCCGAGGCGTGTTATGAAAAACGAGTGAGTCACTGATGCATAACTGTGCAGTGTGACATCACTATGTAATCTAAAAGGCATTAGCCTGAAGTGGTACAAATGGCTTGTGTAAAGTGAATCCGCCCGCAGCGAGCGGCATCCGGGAGCCGGCTGGCACCTGATTGTCGATTTTAATCTCCAGTAGTGTGGCGTTATTCTGCAGTGATTCGATCAGGGACAGGATTCCAGCCCCGGTGATGAAGTTTGACTCGACATTCAGACTCTTCAGAGTTGAGTTCACCTTCAGCATCTCTGCCAGTGCCTGAGGAGAAACGGTGCAGGGATTTAGTTAACCGTTTGCTATGAAGGGATGTTAGTTTGTGTCTATTTAGGTGAAATCCCAGAAGGCTTACAAATGCTACAGGGTCGTTGCTCCTTGTTCCAACAATGCTGAACCTTTCCACCACGGTGTTCTTCATCAGTGCTTCGGCATAAGCCTTCAGCGTTGGGATGGGGATGTTCTGGGTAACGAGGAGAACACGGTGAAGGAGCAACACGTTGCATTTCTGAGCAAGACGACTTAAAAACCTTAAAAGCTTCAAACATAAATAGATTTAAAACCAGCCTGTCCACTGCTTTAAATTTAAAACACTTTTCCGACATAAAAACGGGATTTACACTTTGACAGTGTAAATCCCGTGCAGTTGAACCAATTTAAAAACACAGACCATGTGGAGGAAAGTGAGAAATTGCAGCATCTACCTGAATTCTAGTACAATTTTAGTTTTCCAAAATACAGGTTTTGTCAGATGTGGACATTTTCAATAATTCAATTATAAGCCTGAAATATAATTAAAAAGAAAACATTAAAATTGTGACACGTATCCATTAAAATTTAAATTATTTCTTGTTTACATTTGACCAGGGTTCTGTCTTTGCTTTAGATTACTGAACTCTAAGAATGCATTGATGAGACAATACAAAACAGCAAAATGTTTATTTAAATAGTTTAATTCCGTTATTTTGGAAAATCATTTGTATCCTACTTTTGTGCAGATGGATATCAAATTAAATAATATTTCATTTTGGCAGTATAATTTTAGGACACAGTGTTGCTTTTTTCCAAATGAAAAATCCTCTAATTTGGAGAACAACGCACAGAATATATTTTGTCTTTTTCTTCTTTATTTTGTCAAACCATCCGTAAATCTCGCAGAGTTGACCATATGATTTTTCGATCATATGGTGAGTTGTCGTTATTGTGCGTGATAAAACATTCCCACCTTTATGTTGTTGAGGTTGACCTCCACCAGGTCGGGATCGTTCCTCTTTATCCTCATCAACGTTTCCTCGACGTCAGTGGAGTTGGGCTCCTCGTCAGGGACTGGTTTGTACTGGGTACACTGGATCACACCTGGGAGGCAACACGAGATTAGCTGCTGTTGCTGTAGAGAAATTAATCTGAGGGGAACAAAACTGTTTTTGTTGAACACAGTATAAGATATTCTTTACTCAAGTCATTCATTATGCTTTGGAAAGAGGGTCCCATCCAAACAACAAAGCTACATTTCAAAACGCCATTGAGAATTTTTTTTATTTCTTTAATACAGTTAAGTTTATAACAAACACATTAGGATTACCATGCTAAAATAAGTCAATAATTCTCCTGTTCTCTCCCATTTATCACTGTTCATTTGAAAACCTTCGTGACCAACACTTTCAGCTGGCGGTTCGGATTTATCTGCTGAATAAATGTGGAGGTGTTAAACTCTCACACAGTTTAAAGCTGAGAAAGACCAACACAAAGCGTCTCAGAAGATATACAATGGGTTTCAAAGCGTGTGCGTGTCCAAATGATGAAGAAAATCTGTACAATGGCTTATAAGATTCAATGTAAACAGATGACTCAGTAGAGTCCTTTTTTTTCCCAATAACGGAGAAAACATGTGGGATTTGAGCCTGAAACAAAAGCAAAAAAAAACCCAAAACAAACAAAATCAAAGAGCTAAAGATAACTGTCTATTTTAAAGTTAGTGTTCTCGTTCTGACTGACTGAATGATTGTTTCATTTAAATCCAAGCCTGATCTCGTCAGCGTTCCTCTGCCTGGCGCCACATAAACGTGTTTCTGTCAGATGAATGCTGGTCCTGTTGCGAGTGTTTCCATACAATCCAATGAACTTCGAGTGAGTTCATACGTACAGCGTGAGCAGATGTGTGTGTGTGTGTGTGTGTGTGTGTTTTACGTACTGTTGAGGCCTTGCTTGTTGACTATGGTGCTGCTGGCCAGCGCTTCGTAGTACTGCTGGTTGCTCATCAGGGTGTGCATGCCCAGGATAGCTGACAAAGCAGAAGACACCAAAATGAAAATCAATAGTGTTAAATCTGATAGATAAAAAGGCCAAAAGCACTTAGTGGTATTTATGATAAGAGTGAGCAGACTCCAAAACTTATTCACATTTCCATGCTTTCCCAGATTCAAATGTAAAAAGTTTTAAAATCTTTTTAAAACATATTTTTTGGGGCTTTTGGTTTTTGTTTGTCTGAAGACAAGAGACAAAAATGTGAATGGCAGACAGATGAGATGGATAAGTGCATGCACAAACAACAACAATAATAATAATAATAATAATAATAATTAAAATAATAATAATGCCTCAAATCATTTTAGCGTGAAAAGAACTTGGAGAAAAAACTGAAACGTAAGACTCACTAAGACAAATTTAGTCGTATCGACTAATGTTTTTTTTTCAGTCAATTAAAGAAATGCATGACTATATTTTTATGCAAAAAGCTGTCAGCAGCAAAAGTCACAAATTTTAAGTCACTAAAAACTCAGTTACTACATTTTTTTAGTGTAAGAAATGAAGTTAATTGCAATTTATTGTTATTAACTAATCAGAATTTGATCCAAAACTATTTATCAACAAAACTCAACATTTTCAACTCAGAAATGCTGGCCGGCGCCGCAAATAATTTATGCTGTCCTAAATCATAAATAGATGTTTTTTTATGTTACGTCAAAACAATCAAACCCGTTTTTTTAACTGCTCTTAGCTTTGTGCACGTTTCCTCGTTTATTTTGATGATTTATCCTCGATGGTGAACCTGCAGGTCCTGGAGGTTGGAAGGCGTCTTTGCCAACACCCTAATCTTTAGCCACTTCCACAGATCCAATTTAATTTCAACATCAACATTACTTCCAACCAGAAGAAACATCTTCCAAAAAATCTAAACATTCGCTTAAACCTAAATCGATCAGGGGTGTGAAGGGTTTGGGATTAACTATCGGTATGAAATGCAGATTGAGATGAAACGTTACTGCAGGGGTTTGAAAATAAGTGACATTTTTCATGCCAAACATTATTTGCTCATGCATCAGCAAATGTGTCACGTCTAGAAAACATAGCACCAAGGTCTACAAGGAGAAATGAACGAGAACGCAGTATTTATGTTAACAAAAAAAACCTCATTAGCAGAAGAGGAATACTCAAGTATTCCATGCAAACAGTGCGGTGTCGTTAGATACCCAGGATGCGGCTCAGTTAATGGATAGAGATCCAGCAGAAGTAGGATAGGAGAAAATGGTGAAACCGATGGACAAATGAAGGGGTGGAAAAGAAGGGAAGATGGAAGGAATGCTAAAGGAAATGGAGAAATGAAGAGTTAATATGAGGGGAAACAAGGGCTGGAAAGGCCAAAGACATGTTCATCACTCATTACAGAGCAAGTATGTGGAAGACATTTCTGAGGTGTTTCATTAGAGGGGATCCAAGTCTGGATGAACTACCTGCAATGTCGCAGAGTTCTGCATCAGAGGCACTGGCCAGGGCTTCCTCCAGCTCCGGCTCCAGGGTCACGTTCTCTATGATGGGGTCCACCCTCTGTTTTGGCACCCACGCCTTTCCTGTGGTCGGTGGGAAAGAGTTTCATACAAAGCAATTTGCTGCACTGCGGCACCAGAACAAAACAACCGCATCGTACCGTCTGAGAGAAGGTCGTTTACCTGAACCCATGTAAAGCTGCAGCTGCGCAGTCCATGAAGTGTTTTACTGATACTTAAGCAGATTTTGGTTGCAAAAGAAGACATGAACTATTCCAACTATGTGGTAAGAATTAATTTTTATTTACCTTCAATACAAAACTTGATATCCTTAAAGGTTTTTCAAAAGCAGCGGCACAAAAAAAACACTTATCCCCCCCCAAAAAAAGAAAGGAAAAAAAAACAGGTTGAGATCCTAAGAAGTTTTGTTTCTGATGAAAATCCAAAGTTCAAAGAAATCTGCTTTGCTAATGTAAAATGATTAATGGTTTCTTTAGAGGAAACGCTGGTTCCTACCTCTCTTCTCGCCAGTAAACGGCACCAGGTCTTCTTTGTCCGGATGCTCCTTGGCCTGCTTCTCCAGGTGGGCCAGCAGGTTGTCTCTCTGAAACGTTCCTGTTGGTGCTTTCTTGGTCTGGTCCTTCTGTCGAAGACCAGCTGGCAGCAACGCATTCTAGGCAGAAAGGGAAATTTAGATGGTTTTAAAATTTGTCTTTTTCAGATCAACCTGATCCGTCTTCTTCTCTCTTCCGTCTGAGAGAAGAAGACGGATTTCTTGTTTTTTTCTTAGTTTTGCTGAGGTGTTAAAAATAGCAGTACGTAACCTTAATAGAGAATGTTTTTTTTTTGTTTTACATGTTTGTTAAAGCTGTCGCTATTTAACAATCTGTTAAATAATCCAGCTAATCTTCTCTGTGGTCCTATTGACATCTGCAGAAATACACCACTCCTGGGTCGTAACGCTGTCAATCATACTTGTGTAGACGCTCTGCTAGGCTACAGCTAGTTCCTCAGAGCGGATTCTGGCGTGAATGTGCAGACTAGTTAGCATGACAGCAGAAAAACAGTTTTCCTGTAACGGTGAGTTGTTTCTCCGCCATTTGCACATTTAGCAACGCTTATCCAAAACTGTCAGTGCAAAGCTTTCCTCCTACCTCTTATTGTTTTTTCCTCACAAGCAGAAGGAAGACGAGCTTGATATTTTCTCTGATTATCTGTCTCATATTATATGCTGCATACATGATGACAGATTTTCTGTCAGAAAAACCTCTGAGACATTATGCCGTCTTGTTGGTTGGAGTTCAGAACTTTTAAAGACGTCGCACCTGAGTTGAACGTATTGCAAGTTGACAAAAGGTGTGTATTTCTATTTCAATTAGCAATACAAGCTAACAGTTTTCTCTCCATTTTCTGTAACACAAAATGAGATGCAAACTATCAGAAATTCTGAATTTACAGTTTTACTAGCAATGTCACTAGAGAGAGAGACATACAGAGAGAGCAACACTTTCAGTAGGAAACAGGAAGGCTGAATGAGGTAAAACATGTCCTGCTTAATCCCTTTGAGCTGTAATGGAGAATGCTGGATTTGGAAGGTAAGGATCCACCTTCTCCACAAGTTTCTATGGAAACAGCTCTTAATCTGTCTTTGCTTTAAAATGTCAGGGAAAGTTGGATTTACGGCAAACGCCCTGACACTCTTGGCACGATAACAGATATAAATGATAATGACCACTCACACCAGAAAGGCTAGAAAAAAGAACAGCCACAACAACAGATACTATTAGTAAATGTAACTCCCTCATCAATCTTCCTCTTATCTTTCCTCTGCCCAGCGGAGGGATCAAGGAGTTTCCCACACCGTTACGGCACATTAGTTTTTTTCATGATGGACCAAGAGTGAAAACCAGATCTCTTGGAGGCATTACTTATAGCTCCATATCTTATCAGGGTTCTCAGCACTCCCAGGCTTCCCTGCACACCAGTCTGCCCCTCTCTCTCTCTCTGCCCGTTGTCAGTCTACCCTCAGGGTTATTCCTGTAAATAAAAGCCGACGTGGAGCAACAATACTGCGGCAAAAGATTTTCAAGAACTTCCCGAGCAATTTGCAGTCGGTGAGAGGCGCACTGTTCCTGCCGAGCTTTCGTTGGTGCTCTCGGCTCTGGACGACTGGCCTCAGTACCGACTTATTTTTAACAACAGTAGAATCTGTTTCTCTCATCTTACACAGCTAAATCCTTCACCGAGCCTGCCAGCAACAGGCATGGGCCGGTTCCCGGTATCGAGGTTTAACAAGGTTTCTAAAAAAAAAAAACACAAAAAACCCCCACAAAAAAAAACGTGATGGTTTCAAAACCAATAACGATCTCTTTAATAAGATTCCAGAGAAAATGCTGGAGTGAGCAGTGTTTTTCTAAACCGTATGGAAAACAGTTACAGACAGGTAGGCAACTCCTCAGCAACTTCCTGTTTTCAGGAAGTGAATTTTTATCTTGCCGAAATATTCAGTTTGAAGATAAATATTTAACATGCTAACTAAATATTTAGTTTAAAGCTAAATATTTAACTTGCCAACTAAATATTTGCTTTGAAGATAAATATGTAACATGCTAACTAAATATCTAGTTTGGAGCTAAATATTTAACATGCTAACTAAATATTTAATTTGCAGCTAAATAT
>CAEFZY010024271.1:0-37303 GCA_903066815.1 Brachyrhaphis roseni
GAGAGCTGGTTGATTAGTTTGTCTGGTGAGCTCAATTAAAGGGAATCTACTTAAGAAGGATGTTCCACATTATTGAGCAGGCCACAGGTTTCAAGCAATATGGGAAAGAGAAAGGATCTCTGTTGACGAAAATCATCAGATAGTGTAGTTCCGTATGACAAGGTATGAAAGCATTAGATATTTAATAAAACTGAAGTATGATCGTACTGTGAAGAGATTTGTGGCTGATTCAGAACAAAGATGGTTTGTACAGATAAAAGCATAATGAGGAAGGTTTCTGTTAGATAAATTCATCGGATTAAGAGAGCAACTGTTAAAATGCCCTTACAAAGCAGCAAACAGTTATTAGAAGCTCCTGGTGCCTCTGGAACCTCAAGGTGGAGGATCCTCCAGAGGCTTGTGGTGCATGAACCTACTATTGGGCCCCTAACCAGCTCACAAACAGAACCGGTCCAGTGGGCCCAGCCGTACATGAAGATTCATTTTCAAACAGACTTGTTCACTGATGTCTGCTGTGCAACCCTGGATGGTCCAGATGGACCCTGTAGTGGATTGGTGGTGGATGGCCACCACATCCCAACACAGCTGTGACATCAGCAAGGAGGTGGTGGAGTCATGCTTTGGGCTGACATCATGATGACAGAGAGAGAGAGAGAGAGAGAGAGAGAAAGCTGGTCGGCCCCTTCAGAGTCTGGGGTGAAGCTGAAACTATACCACTGGAGAAGTTTTGGGTAGAATATATTTACAGATATAGGTGTTTTTATCTTATATTCAAAATACATATTGCATTAATTATATATATCACACAGTTTTGGCTTAAATTACTGCTCTGAACAGGTCAATTTCTCATCAGAATTACCATTTTTAGAGTCAGCATACTCCAGTTAATGATTAATCGATTGCTAAATTAGATGATAATTATTTCAATAATCGATTAATCACGATTAATCGTTTAGGCCTCTGATGCTTAGGTTATAAAAAAAAAACTGTATTACCATAAATTATAAAATACTAAAAGTTGGTTTATTTCTGTGGGGATCAAAATGGCTGCCAGAAAGTTATAATTTAACAATTTAGAGGAAAAATGGACTTTGGGTTTTCTATTTGGTTTTAGTGAGAAAATATGCTACAGTAGTTGAGTCTTAAGGCTTTTTATTTATCTTTACCAAATGTGATGATGTGCTGTATTCAATATGTCATCTGATAACAAATCTTAAACCTCTACTCTTCATGTTATGTACCCGGCCGCAGAACCCTGCCCGCCCACCGAAGTGCACAGCGTCTTGAACTGCCTGTCGAACATCGCTCTGCTGTCGTGGACCGGCTCGGCGGGGGCGGAGTTCTACACCGCCACAGTGACGCCAGACAATGGCCAGCCAATGAGCTGCGCGTCTGAAAACGAGCAGTGCGCCATTCCCAACATCCCATGTGGGAAGCACAACCTAGTGACGGTTGTCGGTTCCAACGGGATCTGTGATTCTGACCCCAGCATGTCTGGCATACTGCAGTCGGGTGAGTTGGTAGACATTTAAATGCCTCTTTGATTCTTTTCTTATTCCAAAAATTGCCAAAAAGAAGCTTATTTCTCTCATGTTTTTTTACTTGCACACAATATTAAAGGTGACATAAGATGTTATGCTTCCTTAAACAGGTTAGGAATGTCTATGATCTATACAAAACATGTTCAATACATTTTTCCCACAAAATAACTCTTATTTAATGAGAGTCGTGTCTGGTCAGTTATTGGGTTGCTAAGTGACGGGCCGAGTTCCGCTGGGGTTGCTAGGTAACGGTCTGGGGTTGCTAGGAGAGGTGCTGGGCTTGCTAACTTGTAATTTTGCATTTGGAAAGTTTTTGAAACAGCGAATTTTCCAGACACCAGAAAATATGAACCTATTACCAACTAACAAGTTTGGGTGTTTTTAGAAGCAGTGGAGACCAAAATCAAAGTAGAAAAACAGGCAAAATGTGAATTTTGCTTCATACGTCCCCACACGATAGCCTCCAATAACCTTTAAGTAAATTCAATGAAAAATTAACCCTGTTCAATTCACCAACCTAAAATTTAAAGTTTTGAAAGTACAAAATAAGGTAAAATGTAAATTTTGCCTCATACGTCCCCACACTGTATCCTCTCATAATCTTTAAGTAAATGTAATTAAAAATCAGCTCTGTTCAATTCACCAACTGAACATTTAAAGATATGCAAGTGAAAATTCAGGAAAAATATGAATTTTGCACAATAGGTCCCCTTTAAAGCAAGGGGAGAAAGCACTGGTCAGGGAGAAAATATGAATTAAATACATAAATAATCTGTGCAACAAGATGTTTTCTGTTAAATGCTTTCTGTTTCTGCTGCTGACCAGGTTATCTCCGTCTCCTGTGTTTCCCCCCCAGTCCCTTGTGTTCCCACTGACGTGCGAGTGACGATCAACTGCTCCACAAACGAGGCTGTCGTGTCCTGGAGTGCCAGTGATGGCGCTCTGCTTTACAAAGTGATTGCAATAAGCACACAGGGCGCCAAGTCCAACTGCACAACAGAAAAAACAAAGTGTGCGCTGACCAACCTGACCTGCGGACAGCAGTACCACGTCCAGGTGGTGGCGCAGGACAACATCTGCTCGAGCTTACCAAGCCCAGCTGTCGCGTTTGAATCAGGTTAACATTCAAGATTTATATGAAACGCCTTTTCAAAAAACAAAGCCGTGAATAAAGTGCTGTTTGTGAAGTTACACAGTCAAAACTTAAATGACAGTAATTTGTGTAATTTAGCTTGTCATTAGAGGAAAACATGGGAGTTCATTTTTTAAAGTGATATTTTTACTCATTCACTCATTTATTTATAAATATAAGTTTTAAGGATAATATTCAGTTTGCAAGCTAAATATTTGGCTTACCAACTAAATATTTAGCTCTAGACTATTTAGTTATCAAGCTAAATATGTAGCTCCAAACTAAGTATTTAGCTAATATGCTAAATAGCTAGTTTGGAGCCAGATTTTTACTTGGCAATCTAAATATTTAATTTACAAATTAAATATTTAGCTCCAATATTAAGCTATGAGCTAACTAAACATTTAGTTTATAAACTAAATATTTCGCTCCAAACAATTTAGTTAGCAAGCTAAATATGTGGCTCCAAACTAAGTATGTAGTTAACTTGGTAAACAGAGATTCAATCTCACCAGCAGCAAGATAAATATTTAATTTACAAACTAAATCTCTAAAAATCTCTAAACAAATATTAAACCATGAACCAGCCAAATACCAGCCAAATTTACCAATTAAAAATTGGTAAATTTTTAATCCCACCCACTGGTGGGTGGGACTACAACCACCAGTGTGTACTGGTGGGTGTAGTACGCAGAGGTGTTAGCTAATTAGCTAATTTGCACATTAGCTAATGTGCAAATTCACCTACCTATAAGTGAATGTCGGCTATCAAAATAAAAGTTGCGTTTTGCGAATCTCTATATAAACTTCTGCTGCCAACTAAATATTTAGCTCTAGCTTAATATTTAGCTAGCAAGCTAAATAATTAATTTACAAACTAAATTTTTAATTCCAAACCAAATTTTAAGCTATGTTACCATTACAATATTTATCTGGCAACCTCAGAACCAAATATAAAGCTATGAGCTAGCTTACCTAAATTATCGCTGGTAATTTTTGACTGTGTAACTTTACAAATGGTGGCCCATTGTGGCTAAATAACACATGAAATTTATGAAATGTATTTATGTTTAATTACGTCTCTCAGTTCCCTGCACGCCCAAAATTGGTTCTGTGATTTTGGACTGCTACACCAACTCTGCGCTCCTGGACTGGATGTATTCTGAGGGCGCCTTGAAGTACATGTCCACTGCCCGGTCCTCTGGCGGCCATGTTTCCAGCTGCACCACCAGCTTCACCAACTGTGAGCTGGAGAACCTGCAGTGCGGCCAGACATATAAGGTGGCAACTGTGGCGTCAAACGATCAGTGCAGCAGCCCACCCAGCGCCACGCTGCATCTGGAGTCAGGTAACCGCTCAAAAAGAAGATAAAAACCTTAAAATCAGAGTAAAACAGTTGCTTTATAGCTTGATTTGCTCAAATAGATTTTAATTTTGTTGAATTACTTAAACTCAAAAGCTGCCAAAAACAATTTAAGGGATTTGTTCCTCCATATTTTCCCTATAAAAATCCTTTTTATATTTAGAATTATGAAAATAAATTTACTGAATAAAAACACGGCATTTAAAAAAATACGTTTATCAATAAAAATCTTTTTGTGCTCGGATGAGTAGGTTTTTTTTTTTTCAACTATCAAAATTAATTTAGTTTGTAAAACTGCGATGGAAACACAAGAGTCATATGACCATCAACCGGATGTCACTACTGGCAGAAATGACAAAGAAGACGACGACAGGAAGTATTTGGAGGAGGATGACGCGGATTGTTTTTAATGACTTATCTCATTAATAAACTTAAGATTAATCATAAATGACACCAGTTACACAAAGAAGTGCAATTTGTATCACAAAGCTGCTTTTTGCATTCATTGCATCATTTGTCATGAATTTTGATTTACTGTTGTCTCAATAAATTTAAATTTATGATAAAGAAAAAATTCATAGAAACTTTATTTTTATTATTTTCACCAGTTTGTTCCTCCAGGGCATTAATATCAGTAAATTAAAAAGTATGATTAAATGTGATTACTGTGTTCAAATTAGTGATATAAATCACAATTATTTAAGTAAAAGGCGCCTTAAAGAAGTCTGTTTCAAATGGGAATGTTTTTTGAGAATCTTATTTGTGTTGCTAAAAATGTTTTTTTTTTACCGTAGTTTCTGTCATAAAAGTACACAAAATATCGAGATTAAATACTACCTCCATACTGTCCTCCTCTAAAGACATTTAATTATCCTTTTCAAATTTATTGATATTTATTCAATGAACAAACTGGAGAAAATCCCGACAAAACATAATTAACTGGAATTTATTGCGATACTAATTCAAAATTATGATTACAAATTTATCATAAGTGATGAACAATAAGTTAAAATAAATTACTAAAATTCCTACAAATGGATCTCATGTCTTTTTTCATTCACATTAAATCTGCCTAGCCTCCATTTTTATTTTCTTGCTGTCCCTCGTAAATCACAAGTTTAAGAGTTGGAAGAAATTAAGCGCCTCTTCAGCAATAATCCTTAATTTTATGCTTTTCTCCCAGTGCCTTGTCCTCCTGAACACCTTGTGACCAGTCTGGACTGCGATAGCAACGTAGCTCAGGTGGAGTGGCAGGCCAGCAGCGGCGCAGACTCCTACATCGTCCAAGCTTTCGGCGAGCAGGAACACGAGACCAACTGCTCAACAGACTCCCAGTCCTGCATCCTGTCCGACCTCATGTGCGGCTTCACCTACAACGTCAGCGTCATCGCCGTTAACGGCGCCTGCAACGTGTCGCAGAGCGAAGTGCAGCAGCTCAAAGCAAGTAAGAAAATGCTTTTGGTTTAAAATTTGAAATAAAAATTTGGGACAAAAAAATGTTGATGTAATTAGGAATGCGAGTTATCAACAGGCCTGTCACAGTAACAAATTATGCTGGACGATAAATTATCCTAGAAGTTATTGCGATAAACAATAATATTATTGTTTTGAGATAATTTTCAAGTTAGAGGCACAGTATGTATAGGAAAGGATTTCAAACTGAAGTTTTTGTAAAATAGAAAAAGAAACAGGATATGAATGAACAAGTATGGGAATGTCTTTTTTCTCTCTTTCCTGTTCTGGTATCGCTCTGCCATCTTTGTTTCTGTACCAACTGTTTCTGCTTCAGAATGACCAGCAGTGCCTTCAGAATGACCTGCCACGATAAATCGTCCCAGTAATTATTGCGATAAAAGATAATGTTGTTTTGAGACCATTTTCAAGTAATATAATGGCAAAAATCTGGCAGGAATACATTCTCAAATAAATTCTAACATTCAGCACTGGAACTAGAAGACATTTTAAATAAACATGCAAAATAAACGGAAACAAAAGAAAAAACAGATCAAATTAATTATGAACTCAAAACTGCCTCAAAAAAAAGGATTAGTTGAAAATTGTCGACTGTCATCCAATTTTTGGTAGAAAGAGAAAAATAATAAATAATACAAGTAAATATTGAGATTGTTTTAATTTATCATTAAATTAATTGATTTAATCCTAATTGTGAGACATACATAGATTTTGTAAAAATGATTGAAAAACAGACTGAATTTATAAAAAAAATACATATTAATGATTTAAAAAATTATTGAACTCCCTTTTTATTCTTTTTTTTAAAAAACACTAATAAACCATTGACCATGAGTCGTAAGTTGGTTAATTATTTGCTGACGTGTTGTGTAGTTCCCTGTGTGCCTGCGCTGGTGGAGGCCCGAGTCGTGTGCGAATCCGGTGGCATCATGGTCTCCTGGGAGCAGAGCAAAGGCGCCTCATCGTACTTCATGATGGCGCACGGCGGCGGCGGCTTGGTCTCAAAATGCAACAGCTCCTCGACCACGTGTCTGTTGGACGACGTCCTGTGTGGCCAGAACTACTCCATCACCGTCATCGCATCGGACGACGTGTGCAGCAGCGCCGAGAGCTCAGCCGTGAAGATCGACACAGGTTCAGTCACGATTCGGGTTTAATTTAGCCTTTAACACAGCGTTTCTCAAACTTATTCAGGCGGAGGAACAATTTACCAATTTACCGACCAACTAACCTGAAATAACAACATCTTAATAAGTACAACCTGAAAAGAAAATATCAGTCTCTTAACTCTCTATTTACTGTTTCCGTTGTTCATCATCAGTTGTCTTTATTGTATTTATTTGCAGATTAAATCATTTTTAATTAATTAAAAATAACAAATACTGTTAGTGTGTGAGCAGAGCTTTATAAGAAAGCAAAGTATTTCTGGTGTTGTTTTATTTCCACCAGTATCTTCAGTCTTTCTTTAGAGTGACCCAGTTTTAAGCCTCTTCTCCATTATTATTTTTAATCCAGTCCTTTGCTAAGCTAGCTGTAGCATCGCACTTTAAGTTGACTTAATAGTAAATAAACTATCGTTTACATGCATTACCTTACTTACCACTAGAGGGCGCCTGCAGACCACAGTTTGAGAAACACTGCTTTAATGTTATGACTTCCTGTTGTGTTGACCCTTTGACCCTTTGTGTCGGGTTGCAGCACCGTGTGTGCCGCAGAAAGTGACGGCGGAGATGTTGTGCGGCAACAACACCGGCGTGGTGTCATGGGCAAAAGACAAAGGCGTCCATTCGTACCACGTTCAAGCTTTGGGGCCCGACGGTCACAAAATATTCTGTGACAGCGTCAAAAACAGCTGTGAGCTTCCCAGCATGCATTGCGGCCAGACTTACAACCTGACAGTGACGGCTCAAGATGGACGCTGCGACAATAGCAACGCCTACATCAACCTAAAGTCTGGTAGGAATACTTTTACATATTCTCTTAAGCTTTAAATTATTGGTTGTCATGGTGACTACGACGGTGTATTGGGGCCGTTTCTGAAAAAAACAAAAATTCTAGAAAAAACAAGAAAATTTGAGTTTGAAAAGCCAAAAATTTGCAAGAAAACTCAAACATTTTAAATTAATCTTCGAAATCTCAGAAATTTTGTAGAAAAATTTGAAAATTTATGAGAAAAAAAATCACAAAATTTGAAATGAATTTAAGACATTTGGCAGAAAAAAGTGAGGAAATTTATGAGTGTGAAAAGTCAAAAAGTCGCCAGAAAAATAACTTTTTGAGATTAATTTCAGAAATTTTCTAGAAAAAAATTGGGCTTTTTTTAACTGTGTCAAGTCTGTGAGAAAAAAGCTAAAATTTTTTGATCATGTCAGAACTTTTGTGGGAAAACAAACAAGTACATTTCTGAGTTTGAAAATTTAAAATTTGTAAGGAAAAAAAATCTCAAAAACTTTTAGATTCATTTCAGTAATTTTATAGAAAAATTGGAAAGTCCAGAGCTCGAAAAGTCAAAAATGTGACATTTTTGGCTTAATGAGATCAGGAAAAGTTTTTTCTAGCAAATATCCTAAGTAGTCTTCTGGCAGATTTTCAACTTTTTGAGTTTTTTGTGTTTCTTCTCTCTGCCAGTTCCTTGCAAGCCCACGAACGTCGGCGCTTCCCTCCGCTGCCTCTCGAACTCGGCTGCGGTGACCTGGGAGGGGGCCAGCGGCGCGCTCTCTTATGTTGCAGTCGGCGTTTCTGCAGACGGGAGACACAGGGCCGAGTGCAACAACACGATGAGCTACTGCGACCTGAGCGACCTGCGGTGTGGACAGACCTACAGCGTCAGCGTGTTCAGCTTGGACGAGTCCTGCTCTGGTGTGGAGAGCAACAAGACTCGCGTACGAACAGGTAGGCACTGAAGGTCGCTATCTAAGAAGCTAAACTTATGAATACATCTGTGTTGTTATCTAATCAACTTTACATCCACCTGCTGCCATTAGAATAACTTATAACTGGAAATAAGGTTTGTTACCAAAGATATGCAGGTGATACAGCTCTACACGATGATGATGTCATCATGATGCTTAAAACAGATAAATGTGTGGATGAACAGAAATGATCTAGAGTTATAGATCTAGAGTCAAGGCACAGCTTCAGTTATTACAGCTGGAAACTAGAGATCAGGCTGACCTCTGACCTGAACCTTCAGAGCTGCATAAAGACAGTTACAAAGTCGGCCTCCTATCAGGGGAAGAACATTTCTATGTCCCAGTAAGATCTAGAGAAACTCATCCAGGTAATATAATAATAATAATATAATAAAGTACTATGATGGCACAGTAATGAAAGAACATGTTCTCAAAGATCAATAAACTTTAAATTCTAATGAACATTTAACACTGGAACTGGAAGACATTTTAAATACCTAAAATAAATCAACAGAAACAACAAATAAAATAAATCATGACGTCTCTGTAAACAAAGTCGTCCTTCATAAAAAGGGCAAGTCGAGACCAAAACTTCAGACTGAAGTCTTTTATCATCCAGTTTTTGGTAGAAAGAGAGAAAAGAAAAAAATATGGATGTTATTGAACTTGTTTTAATTTATCGTGATTAATTTATTGCTTTTTGTAACAGGCCTACCACTAGCTCAGAGAATAGACTTTAAAATACTGATGCTAGTTTATAAATCCCTGAACGCCTTAGCACCAAAATACATTAAAGACCTGCTGTTTGAGTTCCCTTTGATTCATAATAACTTGAACATTGATCAATATTTGACCAAATGCAATATTAATTGCTGTGACTGTTATGTTTTATATGATGTAAATCACTTTGCCTCTGTCTCAGCTCCATGTTCGCCTCAGAACGTGACAGTCGATGCCAAATGTGCTGAAAAGGCGATGGTCGTCTCCTGGGCTCCCAACCCGGACGCCCAGTACTTCCATGTAGCCGTAGTGAGCAGCACCGGCGCCAGGCTGTACTGTAACTCCAGCACCAACTCCTGCACCATCGACGGCCTGCCCTGTGGGCAGCACTACAACCTCACAGTGATCTCCGTTAGAGACGCCTGTGAGAGCAAACCGAGCGCCGTGGTGGCGACCTGTTCAGGTAAACGTCAGCTCATCGTTGCTTCAGGAATGGAAACGTCCTGAGGCCATTTTGTCTAACAGAGTAAAAAAGAAATCCTCTACGTTTTCAAAATGATAACGACTAGGGTTGCAAAAAACTATTAATTTCATAATCAATTATCCTATCGATTATTCTTACAGTAAATCGGATAAACTGGCAGATTCTACAGATTTTTCACTAAGCTACATTAGCTTTTTTTCATGCAATTCTGTAAATTCATTAAAAGATGCAAATACTTTTTAAAATAAGGAAGAAATATATATTTTTAGCCTAAAATACAGTAACATATCATTCCTTTAGTAAATTTCAACCAAGTGAAGCTGAAGCGTTGCCACTTGAGAAGTTTTTTGTAAAACATATTTACAGAAAAGCGTTTTTATTTTAAATGCAGAATGTGTGTGTGAATATATATACATATATACACGTAGTATATCGTATATTTTTTTGGCTTAATTGCTGCTCTCAATATGTTTTTACAGCAAATTGCATTTTTTGAGTCCGTAAACTCCAGTTATCGATTAAGATTATTTCAACAATTGATTAATCGTGATTATTCCAATTAATCGTTTCTGTCCTAAAGACATTCGATTGTTTAATTTTTTTGAAACACATAAAAGTGTCTCTTCTCCAGTTAATGATTAATCGATTACTAAATTAGCTGAAGATTATTTCAACAATAGTTTCAGTCCTTGTAATAATATAAAAATTTTTCATTTTTTGAAACACAGAAAATGTTTTATTTACTCCAGCGAGCCATTAATTGTTGATTATTTCAACAATCGATTAATGATTAATCGTCTCAGTCCTAATAATGACATTCGATTGCATTTCATTTTCATTCTGTTTAATTAGAGTTGAAACTTTGCATCTGTAAGCACTTTGTATTGCCTTGTTGCTGAAAATGTGCTATATAAATATAATTACCTTTACCTGTACCAACTGGTCAGGTGTAATGGCCATCACATTTTTCCATCAAAATAATGAAAATATTCTGCTAATGCGACCCCTGTGTTCATATATTATAAACAAGTTTCTGCTGCATAAAAAGTGAATGAAAAGTAACATTCCTGTCCTGTTTGATGTGCAACAGCTCCATGTGTTCCCACGAAGCCTAATGGCCACCTGGACTGCGTGTCCAACTCGGCCTGGGTGTCCTGGACCCCCTCTGAGGGCGCCAGCAGCTACTACGTTCTGGCCACGGCGGCCAGCGGCCGTAACTCCAGCTGCACCACCTCGTCCTCCCTGTGTGAAGTCTCAGATCTGAAATGTGGGACTCTCTACACCTTCCATGTCACGGCAGTCAACAAGCAGTGCAGCAGTAATCACAGCAGCACCTTTGAGATCGAGACAGGTTCGGACCTTCCACACCGGCTGTGTTTCCTTTTCAAATTTACACAAAACTTTGTCCCTACTCTGTGAAATCAAAAAGACGCAATTAAAATCACATGTGAATAAGTTTGTTCACACAAAAAGGGATTATAAAAACATCGTCCACCAACCACTTCCTGTCGTCTTCTTTGTCATTTCCATCATCAGTAACATCCAGTTGTTGATCATCTGACTTGTGATACGACAATAAGTATTTCCATCAGTTTAGAAAATACACACATTTTTGGCTTAATTGCTGCTCTCAATGTTTTTCCAGCAAATTGCATTTTTTTGCTGAAGAAAAAAATTTATCTTTTTTTTTTATCATATCACTAAAAACCTTTTATTGAAAAGAATGATTTTTTCCCCCTTTTTTTCAAAATTATCCATTAATCACATTTTTATAATTCCAACAGACACAATTATACGGTCAATAGAAATGTAGCCACTAGTTGCTTTTCCATTAGGAAAGTGCACAAAATTTAGCCGATATTTCGCTAATGGTAAAAAAACAAAAAAAACAACACAATTTTACAATTGCAGTGTTTCCATAAAATAAGAAACACAATTAAAATCACGTGAATAAGTTTGTTCATGCGATAAGTCATGAAAAATCATGCGGTGCCATCATCCTCCGACCACTTCCTGTTGTCATCTTTGCCGTTTCTGTCAGTAGTAACATCCGGCTGTTGATCACATCATGATGCCAAAGAAAATGTTTCCATTGCAGTTTTTCGAAATACACCAAAAAACTTTATTTTTTTTAGAAATGGTCACGTTTTCATTAAGCAATTTTATTTTTGTAATTATAATTTGCGCAATTATATAATCAATGGAAATACAGCTACTTAGTCTAGACATAAGTAAGAAGATATCAGAGAATATTTCATGTTTTCTTTCACAGCTACTCAGACACAGAAATGATTGAATCGACGCCAACATTTGATATATTTCTGTTTATTTCTGTTTCTTTAGGTCCTTGCGCTCTAGAGAGTGTCAGTGCAACAGCTGCATGCAACAGCGACACCATCCTGGTTGAATGGAAGCAAACGCTGGACTCGCCGCTCTACCTGGTCACAGCTGAAGCCGAAGATAAATCCGTCATTTCCTGTAACAGCTCGTCAAACCAGTGCGTCCTCCGTGATGCCCGGTGCGGCCGACACTACAGCGTCATCGTGTCAGCTTCCTCAGACAAGTGCAGCAGCCTAAGAAGTCCCCCGACGAAGATCAAGACAGGTATTTAAAACAGAATCAGTTCCCCCTTTATGAGCCCCTCGCATGTCAGACATACATTTAAGGTTTAGCGCGTTATATTGATGGTAGTCATCGTTAGCCACTAGCTTTTTCCCCTCTAGCAGGGAGATGGTGGGTGATCTTATGCCTGTCCACGTCTTTTGGGATATTTAATCTTTTTCTCCTTTAGCTCCCTGCGTGCCGAGCAACGTGACAGTGGTGCCGCAGTGCGAGGACAGAGGAGCCGTGGTTTCCTGGGAAAAATCGTTGGTGGCCACATCGTACCAGCTGACGGCCAAAGGACAAGATGGCCACGTTGTGACCTGCAACAACACGGCCAACAACTGCTCCCTGTCTGCCCTGCACTGCGGCCAGGCGTACGGCATGAGCATCACCGCCGTGGGAGAAAATTGCACCAGTTACCCCAGCAACAATACCTTCAGAACAGGTACAACTGGGGCAGAAACGATTAATCGTTTATTGACATAATCGTCAAATAATTTAGTAAGTGATTAATCATTAACTGGAGTGTACAGACTGGAGAAGAAAGTGACTGTAAAAACAAAACTCAGAGGAATTTTAATTGAAAACTATATTAAATAAAAGAAGTATATTTTGTATTTAAGATAAAATAATTGTGTCTGGGAAACGTCACCGCCACCGGATTCACTCTCTGACTTCCTTTATGTTTTATTTCTTTAGTGCCTTGCGCTCCATCTAATCTCGCCGTGGATATCGACTGTCAGACCAACTGCGCCCGGCTGTCTTGGGCTAACACTGACGGCGCTGTGAAGTATTTTAGCCGTGTGTCGTCAGTGGCTGGCGAAGCCTTTTACTGCGACAGCAGCAACACGTCCTGCACACTGAAAACCCTGCAGTGTGGCAACAACTACAACTTTACCGTTAAAGCCTTCGACGGGGCCTGCAACAGCTCGGAAAGCAAACCTCTGCAGGAAGGAGCAGGTAACAGAGTTAATTTAAAATTAAGATAACATTTCTATTTTTATTGGTGTAACTCTCTCTCCCTTTCGTATCAGCTCCATGCCCTCCGTCTCTCCTGAATGTCCGGATGCAGAGGATCAAACTAATGTTCTGGGCCATGATATCCTGGGACAAAGTCAACTGTTCAGGCGTCGAGTATTTGACTGAAGTGAGAGGCTGGATCGGAAACGACCCTCTGGTCCTGATGAAAGTCTCCTCCTACTGGCAGCCCAGGCCGTACTTCGAGCTGCCGATACCTTGCAGCTCGGCTTTCAACGTGACCGTGTTCTCCAGAAACTCTGGAGGCGTCAGCAAGGCGTCCAGAATCTACGCAGGAACCACAGGTAGATCAGGATTTACAACGTTACAGGAAAAAACAGGCAGCAATTACTGAACATTCACTACAATTAGTGAAAACATCGCAAAAACAAGAAATATGACGGCAATTGCAGACAAAAAATAAAAAAGGAGTAAATTTCTGTCACAAAACTAAGAAATTTTTAGATTCATTCAAGGAATTTTCTAGAAAAAGTACATTTCTGAGTTTGAAAACTCTAAAATTAGCTAGAAAAATCTCAGAAATGTTTAGAAGTAATTTCTGAACTTGAAAAATCAAAAATCTGAAAGAAAAAAAGTCAGAATTTTTTTTTTTAATTAATCTCCAAAATTTTCTAGAAAATTTCTTTGTTTGAAAAGTCGAAAATTTGCTTGGAAAACTCAAATTTTTAAATTAATCTCTAAATTGGAAATAGAACTGTTAAAAAATGTGAGCTTTTTCTTGCATTGTTTGGACTTTTGGAGCTCCTTGTTCCTTGTTCTTTCTATAAAATTTCTGAGATTAATCTCAAACTTTCACATTTTTTTCTTGCAAATATTAAACTTTTGCAGCTCAATTTATTTTTCATTTTTTAGAAAGTTTCTGAGATGAAGAAGGGCCCCATCATAAATAAAAGTATTTATGCTTCAGTAAAATTTCCACTTATTCTCAAATTTCTCTGTTTTCCATCCGAGAAAATAAGTTAACATTTTATTGTTATCATTTAATGAAGTTGTCAATTATTACTGCTTTATGATATATTGATTTAGAAATGTACTATAGAAATTATAACATGTTTACAATTATTGATGCAAATATGAATGAATGACAGATATGGATAAAGAAAATACTAATAAATAATCTTATAACCAAGATATAATGACTAGTAATTTATTGGATGTAAAAATAAGTTTATACTTAAACCCACTTCTTTGAACGTGTAAATATATTTTATTTTTTTAGTGTATAACTTTGTTTCTTATTTTATTAAAGGAAAGTTCAGAGCAGTTTATTTCAATTACCATCTGTTTGTCTGGCAGAGCCTTGTGTGCCACAGAGGGTTAAATACAGCGGGAACTCGACGTCGGCCATCTTGTCCTGGGACGCGTCGGTGTTGGCCACCATGTACACGGTCTACAACGTGTCGGGGGGAAGCCGGGTGAAGCTGTGCAACACCACAGGACTCTCCTGCCAGCTGACCAACTTCAACCCTGCGGCCACCACAGTAACAGCCAGCAATGCTGTCGGGGAAAGCAACCCGAGCCAAAACGTAACAGGTCCGACAGAAACGGTAGCAGAAAACACAACTGAGATTCTCAACATCTCCAAATCGGTTTCCTCTATTTGAAAAGAATTAAAGTCCCAGCCAACATTTATTTGGAAAGAGTGCTATGCCTTGTACTAAGACGATGTTCAAGGAACATTGAAATTTTAAAATAAACTACATTTCTGCCAAAGAACTAAAAAATCTTTTGAAAAAACAACATTTAAGTTTGAAAGTTAAACATTTTCTAGAACAAAAATCTCAGAAATGTTCATGTTTCTTCTTAAAATGTTTTGATATTAATAAAAAATATTGTTTCAAAAGTATAAAACTTTTGACTTTTCAAAGAAATTTTCATGTTTTTTTTCCATTTTAGAAATCTGAGATTAATCTAAAAAATTTCAGTTTTTTTTTTTTTTTTTAAGAATTTTTTTTTTACCTGTAAACCTGAAATTTCTAAGCTTTTTTCTAGAAATCTTCAGAGGTTAATCTCAAATTTGTGTTTTTTGTCAGAAATGTTTTTCTCTTTTTACATTTCCTGTCTACAGCGTTGTAATACGGCGTTGTTCTGTCATGATTTCCTCTTTTACTGTGCAAAAATATAAAAGTAAAGTTAAGAAAACAGTTCATAAATAATTAATTTCTGTTCACCAGGTCCAGTGAGAGCACGCAGGAGACGAGATCTGCAACCCGATCAACTCGATAGCGATGAAGAAGAAAGTTAGTGACTTATTGATTATTTACTTAATCTAAAGTTGATAGATTTTATCCAACAACTACTGACTACAGTAAGCAGCCATTTTCTTGAGACTTCAGTTTTCTCTTGTATCAAAATGGTTGACCATCTTTCCATAACATAAAGGACAATTTTTATAAATCACTTTTTAAATTTTATTTTGTGTCACTTGTGTTAAATACTGACTGAATAAACCTTTTGTTTTGTTTGTTTTTTACATTTTTGAACTTGGACATAAAAATATAATATGTAAGATGAATAATATAACATAAGACAAATACTTTATGTTGTACTTTACATTTTCCTTTGTAAGAAGATTATATTGGTAATAATTCTACCATGATTACAAATTAAAACCATCCATCTGCATCTATGGGCCAAACGTGCCGCACTAGTTTAAGCGGACATTATTAGTTAATCGATTGGAACTAATTTTAATCTAATAAACAGAGATTCCAAAAAACTGTACTCAATTAAAGTAGCACTCCTTCAATATATTTTTACTCCAGTAAAAGTAAAAAGCTGCCATCCAAGAAATACTCAATAAAAGTAAAAACGTATTTGGTAAAAAGTCTACACAAGTACTGGATAACTGACCAAATAATCAGTCATTTAGTATTTGAAAACATAACCAAAATGACAATAATTCAAATAAGCAACAAAATATAACAACATCGGGCAAAAGAAAATGTTTCCAAATCAGTTTCTATCAATAAAAAACGTATAAAACTTTAACAAAAGCTGCACTGTTTCTGGTGAATTTTTAGTTCAAACAGGTTTGTTTTTTATTCAGTGGGTAGAAAAACTAAAATTTTACTCAAGTAAGAAGAGAAATACTCCATGATAAAGTTACTCAAGTATAAGTAAAAAGTACAGAGTAGTAAAAATACTCCTAAAAGTAAATGCTTTCAAAATATTACTAGTTACGACCCATCTCTTCTAATACACCATTAACAGATTATTAATCTCTGTAAGTGGACTGTAATTACTAGTTTTGACATTGTGGCTGTTATTTTGAAGCTTCTTTACGCTCTTTCAGGTCTGGAAACCCCAGAGGTGTTGGCTGTGACAGCGAGCGGCGGGTCCTTGTACGTGAAGTGGAAGATGGTGGACGGAGCGACTGAATACGAGCTCGTCATCGAAGAGGAGCAAAACGCGGAGCAGACGACTCCTTCGCTGCCGAGAGTGAGAAACGTAGGCGGGGATTTTTACACAGAGACTGACCTCAAACCCATAACCAGCTACTGCGTCCGAGTGGCAGCAAAGGACGGCCTCAACCGGAGCAACTTCTCCTGGCCGACCTGCAGGAAAACCGGCGCTTCGTAAAGAAACCAATTACTGTAGAGACTGGATGAAAAAGAGGTTTATCTGGGGTAAAAATTGTTTTTCCACTTCGTAGCATCCATCACAGATTCTCTTTTCTGGTTTGTTCTCAAAGAACTTTAGGAAGATAACTGATTGCTTTAATAATCTAAACATGTAGCCATTCATAGCTGTCTAAAAGTGTTGTTGAAGCCATATTTATCAAAAGAATTGTTTATTTTTAAGATAGGTTAATACTTTTTTTTGGGGGATGATTGTTAACTCTTAAAAACTCAATAAACTTGACAATTTATCAAGAAATATCCTTTAAATGTGTATTTTCTTGGTGACTTAACTGCTCAGATGATGAAATAAAAGGAAATCTATGACATATTGAAACAAATGTGTGAAATTATTTTGTTGATGAAATGTCTACGGCATTCCTGGAAAAATCTTTACAAAGTAATAGAAGCGACGATTTGGTCCAAACAGACCAGAGTTCAACTAAACAGAGTCGATGTGGGATTACATGAAGACAGAAAAAACACAAAGAAGCCACCTACAATCTCGACAAATGAGCGATACAAAACAAATTGATTACATTTTCTTCACAAAGTCATTCCTAGACAATGAGATTTTGAGTTCCTTGAGGTTCTGTCACTTTAAATCCAAATGAGCTGCCACTGGCCACGCCCACCATCCCAACGGTTACACCCGGCGAAAATGGCCGCCAACAGATGAGCGATTATACAAACAGTACTTTTTGAAAAAGCAAAACTAGAGCGTCTAGAAGAACCAACAAGAATGCAGCAAGTGGATTCTGGCCAGTAAGTTGACAAAAAGACGATTCTCTCTTTTTTTCCCCCCCCGGCAGCCATTTTACAGCGCGAACAGCGGTAAAACCAGCTGACCAAACAGTGCTGGAGCTTAGCTTGGGTTGCTAGGTGACGGGCTGGACTGAGCTGGGCTCTGCTTGGGTTGCTAGGTAACGGCTCGGGCTTCTCCGTAACCCAAATGAAAATACAAAAAAGTTAATTTTACATAATACATCCCCTTTAACATTTGATAATAAATACTTTTTACACAATAAACACAGCCTACAGCATTTTTTCTTACTTTACTAAACATTTACACAGTATTATATTTAAATAAAACCAAAGATTATATTTGACTCAATAATGTAGTTGCAGTTTCCTAAAGCTGGAACACACAACACACTATAATATTTTTATTTAAAATTTTATTCGTATTAAATAGATAATATGTATTTTTTTTTAGAAACATAGTCCCATTTTATAGCACAATCAAGTAACTATGAATGTCTGCCATTGGAGATTCAGCCAAACATGCATGAAAGAATATTTATAATTAATTTATATAATGTGTTTCACTACGGAAGAGGATTAGAGCCACCAAAAAAAAATTCTGACTTTAATGTGATTAAAGTCAGAATTTTTTTTTTTCGGTGGCCCTAATCCTCTTCCGTAGTTTCACTGAGTGAATTTTGTTAATGAAATACTTTTTTTTTTACTAATATTCAAATTTATCATTACTCTGTGCAGTACAGTTCCTTCGCTGCCCTTTGGCAAACAGACATTTAAACAGCGCCCCCTTCTGCCAAGAAGGTTAACAGACATTTAACTGTAGTGGAAGGAAAATGAATCCAATTTTTACTCCGTCACTTCACAGCCAACGACATCAGTTTGTCGTCGATTTTGTCAGAAAAAACAAACCTAAAAAGGTAGTTACTAAAACTCAAACACGAATTAAGCAGGAATTGAGCTACTCCTTCGTCTTAGCTTTAAAGCTAACGTTTGCTACCAACTCCTCGACGCAGCGAAGCCTCTGGATATCTAGTTTATCCAGTTCTACCTGTTGTTGAGGGCGTTTTCTGTCCATTTACTGTCCTGTTGCTGGTTTTTCTCCTCCACCAGGTAGTCGACCTGGGCTGCGGTGAGTGCAAGCTCCTGAAGCAGCTCAGGTTTCAGAGGAACATCGAGCTGCTGGTCGGCCTGGACACCAATGGAGCCAAACTCAAGAAAAAGATGTGAGTGACCAAAATTTCCCACAGGAGTAATGAAAAAATACACATTTATTTTTATTTACTGATTATTAACAACAATGCATGACCAGTCACAGTTAAGGGCTATTTAGAAACTCCAGTTAATCTAAAAAAAAATGTCCCTAACTTAATTTTTCAAGATCCTGCGAAAGTTGGTCGAGATTTTGTCTTAATGCACTTTACAATAAAAGTAAATTCAATTCGTTGAAAATGAGAATTTGTTTTCATTCACCTTACCCGGTTAAGTAAAGATTAAATAAAAAGCTTCTGTATTTACTGACATTCGGTATATTTTACAAATTAACTTATCTAAGAAAACTTGGCTGTTTGCATGCAGTCAATGATTTGCCACAGTCATTTCTCCTGGACGTTCATGTTCATTATAATTTCTTTTCAAAACAAACAAACAAATAAACAATAAGGAACTGATCCTAGTACAGAACCTTGTGGGACACCATAACTAACTGTTACCTCTCACATAATGGAATTGACTGACTAAGTTGGACTTGAAACATTTTGAATTGCCTTGTTGCTGAAAATGTGTTACATAAAATGACCTTATTTTACCTTAAATTAGTTTAAAGCTGCTCCTTTTCCAAAGTCTGTATTAAGATGTAGCACAGAGTTTAGTAAATAAGCTCTGAAATTACATCATTTGCATCTTCAGCTACTTCAGTTTCTGCGCTGTGAAGTTATTTTATTTTTTTTTAAATAAACCTATGGAAGTTCTCTATGTAAACCATTACTTTGAAAGTGAACAGAACATTTTTCTTTTGCTTTATACAATTCAATTTATTTATTTGTTCTTGTCTCTCCAGGCACGGATTGGCTCCTCTGTCAACAGACTACCTGCAGCCTACCTACGACCAGCTCCACATAGATCTGTACCAAGGTTCAGTCACACAAAAGGACGCTCGGCTCCGAGGGTTCGACTTAGTGACCAGCATAGAACTGTAAGTGGCTGTTAGAGCTACAAATTATTTGTTAAATAATCATTTCTGCTTTCAAACATGTTATTTTGTTATGTTTGTGTTTCTTGCAGTATAGAACACCTCACTCTTTCTGATGTGGAGCTCTTTTCTTCTGTGGTTTTTGGATACATGAGACCAGCGAGCGTCATCGTCAGCACGCCGAACTCTGAATTCAACAAACTGTTTCCTGGACTGACTGGTTTCAGACACAGCGATCACAAGTTTGAGTGGAACAGAACAGAGTTCAGATTCTGGTGCAGTACAGAGATTAAATTATTCACAAAAAAACAAAGTTCAGTTAAAAAGTCCAACTCATTATTTCATGACACATAAAGTGATATCTCAAGTAGAGCTGAAACGATTAATCGTGATTAATCAGTTTATTTAGTAATCGTTAACTGGAGCATACACTAAAAATAAAGGCTATTTGCTGAAAAAACCCCAACATATTTAGAGCAGTAGTTAGGCCAAACTTAACAAAAAATATATAAAACACCTGTGAATGTCTGCGAATATGTTTTAGCTTCATTTGGTTCAAATTCACTAGAGAAATGCTATATTTTTGTATTTTAGACAATGAAATGTTTATTTTTTTATATATAAAGGGAACTGAATTATTTGTTAATATTAATATATTTCAAATATCGTATAAAAAGGCTCAAGTGGTCAAATGAAAAATTTGTAGAAGCATTTTTCTTTATCCGATTAATCATTAGAAAAACCAATTAATCAAGAAACATAATGGGTCTCCGTTAAAGCCAGATATTTCAAAAGAAAGTAATTTAACAAAAAAAGGAATAATTTTTGTAAATTTAAGTACAGAAAAAAAAATTGTTTTGTGTATACAAATTAAAATAATTTACTATGTCGTGCATTTTAAAATGACAAAATAAGACAACAATGTTCTGGTCAAAAAGTTGAGAACATGGACTCATTTCAGGCTTTCAAACAACAATTTTGCCTTTTGGATTCTCCCATTTAATGTCCATTTTGCATCCTGCAGGGCTCTTAAAGTGTGTTTGGATTATGGCTACGAGGCTGAATTCACCGGAGTTGGAGAAGCGCCTCCGGAGCAGCAGGAAAGTGTCGGTTTCTGCTCCCAGATTGGTGTGTTTCAACGTTTGAACGTTTTACCCGACAGAGATGAGGAGGAAGTGTTTTCCTACACTTTGGTGAGTCTATTCCTCTATAAACTGCTGGTTCTCACAGGCATCACTTAGGGCTGAAACGATTAATCGTGATCAATTGATTATTGAAATAATCGTCGACTAATGCAGGAATCGATTAATCATTAACTGGAGTAAAATGCAATAATACAGCAGTCCTTTAATCTATTTGAACTGGGTGAACTGAAGCTGCCACTTGGGAAGTTTTGGTTAAAATATATTCATAGACAAAGTTTTTCTTTATGTTAAACATAAAATGTATTTATTATTTTCTACAGTTTTTACTTAATTACTGCTTTAAATATGTTATTTTTTTCTCAACAAATTGTCTTTTGTTGAGCCTGTAAACTTCAGTTAATGATTACCGGTAATTGATTATTAAATTAGTTGACAATTGTTTCTTTAATTGATTAATCACAATTAATCCAATTAATTGTTTCAGCCATACTCTAAAATACGGAAACCCAAGGATGTCCAGATTTTCCAAAAATTAAGTCTTCAAAGACCAAAAATGCACTTAATCGCCCTAAAAAGGCAAATACTAGAGCAATACAAAGTTTATGTTTGTACTTCTCGGCTTTGATGTTTTTTGTTTTAGGTGTACTCTGTAAATTACCCCACTTTGCGTGACAACAACACTTTCATCAGAGTCCTGGTGAGCGAGGTTCTGTACTGGGCAGAACAAATGAAGAACCGGTGGATGGAGGAAACGACTGGAGGGACGAATTGTGTTTTACCACACAGTCAGACTGAACAACAGAAACAATCAGGTAGACGAAGACGCTGAATTAAAACTGCATTTCTCTGCTTTAAGTTGTATAAAACATCTTTTTCCGTTCAGCATGTACAGAAAGGTTGGATTGTCCAGGTGGAGGTGAAGGGGAGGAGCGAACCGAGTCGCTTTGGACAAACGACCAAGACGAGTCCGGGAGATTAAACAGGTTTGTTTCTGTTTGGAAGAGAAGAAATGTTTAAATTCTGACAATTCTGTTCACTTTGGAAACAAAAAGTTGCATGGATTTCTCTAAAATCAAGAACAAGGTATATGAATAAATATATGTAAAATGATAAATAACAATTAGATGCATAAAGATGTGTGAATGCATGTATCCAATATTGTGTTTATGTTGTTTCAGGTTTGTGGTTGTTCCTCTGGCTGCGCTCTGGTCCTTCTGTCCGAAAATCGCTGAACTGAGTGGAAATCTTTCAAATCTGAGACGCCTCCTGATGGATCAGCCTCAAGTTAAACTCTCTCAGGATGGATCCTCTCTACTCTTAAAATGTGAAGAACAAGGTACTGCCTCGTTACTGTGTAATTCGTATTGAGACATCTTTGGTCCAAATACTTTCAGTTAAACAGAACTTTAATCAACACTATTATTAATAAAAAACACACTTCTGGCGTGTTTCCTTCTGAGCTTTTGAAATCACTTCTTACTTTTAAGACCCTTTGTAGTTTCTATTATGTTTATTTTTAAAACATTTTAGTAGGGCTGCAACTAACAATTGTTAGTAATTGATTATTTAGGCAATCGATTAATCGTATATAAAAATGGCAGATTCTGCTGATTTCTCATTTAACCGTTTAAGCCTTTGTTTGAACAATATTCAAAATGATTGAAGACAAACAAATAATTCAGTTTCTTTTTAAGTAAGAAAATAGACATTTTATTGCCTAAAATGCAATAACAAGGTATTCCTTTCGTGTACAATTAATCGTTTGTAGATTGATTAATTTTTGCATTAACCGATTAATGATTGGATATCAAATGATGCTTAACTGGAGCTTTTTTAACAGGATTTGAATCAGGTGAAGATAAAACTGCCACTTGAGGAGTTTTGAATTAACTTATTTGCAAACAGATGTGATTTTTTATTTTATTTTAAATGCACATTGTGTGTATTATTTTGTACAGTTTTGGCTTAATTATTGCTTTGAATATGTCATTCTGTCAGCGAATGAATTTTTTTTGAGTGTATAATGCAGTTAATGACTAATTGATTACTGAATTAGCTGGCGATTATTCCAATAATCGGTTAATCACGATTAATCGTTGCAGTCCTATATTTTAGGTCCAGATGATGCAGGAGGAGTGCGATTAATTGTGTTAAAAAAAACAACTTTTTTACAACTTAAAATATATGTAAATAATTAATCAAAATTAATGTGTTAACATTGTTAAACCTGTAAAACATGTTTCACCATCTGAATGGAAAGGCTTCTGACATTTAATTTTACTTTTCTGATACTTTGACTTTATAAAAATGTTTGTGTAATCTACAGTTTGTCCAGCAGATGTCAGAACTGCCTAAAGTTTAGAGAATTCCATGTTCCAGCTCCAAAACATGCCAAAGCTTTGCATTTAAATGTTTTTCTACATGTACTCGGACCCTCTTGATTGGATTTTGTTGTTTTTCAGAACCAGAACAGATTGATGAGGAAGATGCATCAGCCGTCCAGTGTTCCCATCAAACTGAACCAGAGGAAGACTGGGAAGCTGATATTTGACTTGGAGAAATCGGTTTTGTTGTCAGGAAAAGCTGGTAATGTAAATTAATCTACCCTAAAGTGAATGCTTAAAAAAAAGAAAAGATTTTCAGTTTTTTTTTTTTTTTGTCTGAAGGCTCGTAAACTAAAAATAAACCCGAACGACGAATCGTGATTATTCCACCTCATGAAAGAACTCGGACAGCATCGAGGCGTTTTAAACCGTTTTATTCAGCAGTGCTGGGGAGACATTTTGCCGTTCAGTACAGTCATTAGGGAAGCAGTCGTTTGTCAAAACACAAATCCGTAACAGAGAACACTCAACGTGTCAGAACGTCACTTTACAATAGATTAGTTTACGGTTTTAATTAGACAACAGCTTCACAGAAGAGAAAAGCACCATGTTTGGAACATGTTAGGTACCGAGATGAGCGTCACACAGGTAAACGCTTTATTCCAAACAAAAAGACAAAAAAAAAAAAATCACCTTCAGACGATAAGACATCTGGCACCCAGAGTTTAAACATTTAGCACTAAATTGCTCATTAAAAAGACACTTTATTTTCAGACAACATTTATTAAAAATGTCACATTGGCAACAAAGATAAGAAAACAAAAACAACAATATCTCCTTTTTTCAGAAATCTACAAATCAAAAACGACTAAAAATGATGAATTACTTCAGACAACATTTTATGAGAACAAAATTACATTTTGGATGATGAACAAGTGAACAATTATTCCTTCAATGTGAAAATGGTTGGCACAATAAAACGAGGAAGAGGAGGATAAAATGCGCCTGGCTTTGACTGGAAACTTCCACAAAGCTGAGAAGATTATAACCATGCATGTCACAAAATGGCCTAGTTAAAACACCAAAGGCTTGTGCAGGTATGGCTGTAATGAGGTTAACATTTATTCTACAATTTGCAGTCACTTCTGATGGAAAAGCAAAACTTAAAGATTCTGCAGAGCCTTTTTCTAGACGGTTGACCTGCTGATACTCCGTCGAGTTATTTGCCTACTTTGTTCTGATACATCATGAACTTTGAACCCTAACAGGATATAAACAGTCTTCATACAATAAAAGGAATTCAACACTGCAGTTTTCTACCATAGGTTTTCCTTCCACTCAACTTTCCCTATGTATTCTTGGATACAGCCAGGTTAATTTAATAATTACATTTTTATGTATTATTAAATCCAACTTGCTGAGGGTCTCAGAGTTACTGGCTGCTGGAAAATGGTCAAGTCAGCTTTCTTCACAATTATTGAGAAAACAATTTATTTAAATATCAACATGTGTGGGATGTACGGAAGACAAATAGGGCCACTAGAAAAAAAAAAAATTACACTTTTTCCCCAAAAATCCAGAATTTTTTTTTCTTCAGAATTCTGAATTTAATCTCAGAATTGATTTTTCCCCCTAAGAATTCGGACATTTTTCTCTGAATTTTGATTTGAATCTCTGAATTTTGACTTTTTCTGTAAAAGTCAAAATTCTGAGTTTAGAGTCAGAATTTCATGAATTTTTTTCCCACTGGCCTTAATTGGCTTCCATATTAGTGAATCTTAAATTGTTGGTGTTTGCTCATAAATGCATCTGACCGTTGAGCGTTTTCTTCTTGGCAGTGGATCACTTTACTAGACTTTTTGCCGTCTGGTTTGTTTACAAACGCATCAGATTCACAAGAACCAAACAGTTAATCAGTCAAACATGGACATTCGTTCGTTTTTCTTTTTCTTTTTTTTTTTTTTTGTAATTTCCCTGATCTGCAGGTCAGTGTGGATTGATGAAGCACAGCTTTTAAGCAAAGATGCTCATTAATTCAAGCTATTAATACCTACAATTTCATTTAATGATGCAAAGTGGGAACATTTTTATTAATGAATTTTTAATTGTAAAATAACTTTGGTTGTTCAATTTCTGGATGGATTAGAAGCATAAAATAATGACAAAAATTAGTTTTTTTAAATTTTTTTTAAATGCAGTTTTGGTAAACAAATCAAGTTTTGCTCTTTTGTCTTTGACAGTCTGAACATTAAATTACATAAAATCCCATCATTCATTCAACACAGGAGTCTCACACATTGTCACCCCTCATTCTCCACATTCACACGTATAATAGCTTACATCTTATGTTTCTGTAGTAAAATATTCTCACCTTGAAAACACAAACAGTTATCAGTGCCAACTGCAGCTCTTCGGCTGCTTACAGGCAAATCTTCCAGATAAAGTCCCATCTTATGAACGTCCAAAACAAGCCGACTAAAGGAATGTATCAAAAACACTTTTCACTTTAAAGGTGCACAAAGAGAAATTAATCTCCTCTCACTGACGTAATAAAAAAAATGCATAAACATGTAGACCTGCTAACACCCAAACTGAGTGAAAACATTCAGCTGAAATATGATATGACCGTTTCTTGGAGTGATTTGATAAACAACCATTTTAATTCTTTAATCTACAGCTCTGCGTGTTTATCTGAGATGATATCTTGCCACTTCTTTCTCCTGAATGTATCTGGGGAATTACAGTGGCTTAAATGAACACAAGGGGGCGCTATGGTTATGGCAGAAATCAGTGATCAGGCTTGACACAGTGCTGATAATAAGGGGCGTTGTGTTGAATTGAGAAACAAACACAAACCATTTGATTAAAGTGATCAGGGTCATCCCGTCATCGCAGCGCTAACGCTTGATCACCACCTGTTCGTACGCTCCAGCGCCAACCCTGAAGACAGAAAAAAGATTCAATTAAACCATCACAATTTATTTATTTATTGCTAGCAATAAATAAATATACGATATATGTTTAGAATATATTGCGTGACCAAAAATATTAGAAAACAGACTAATAAAATGTATTTAAAACTCTTCAAAGGCATCACAACGTTAACAATATTACATCTAAGGATGTTTATACATCTCTGATAGATTTGGTTCGATTTGGGATCAAAATTGCAACATTTGTTACGTTTTCAGCTGGTGTGTCAAACCAGCTAAACTAATTGAAGAACCTGTTCCCCTCCTGGCCTGTGGGGGCGCTGTACCAAGATCCACTCAAGGAAACAACACAAAAACCTCTGAAGGGGACACTGAGCGCAACTTTGTTCTTTGTGAAATGTAAACAAAAATGGAGCGGCGTCAGATTTTAGCTGTTATAGGATTTTTGTTTGTCGTTTGTAAAAGACCACAAGTCATTTCTCCCGCTAGCCATAGACTTGAGTGTTTTTGTTTGTTGAATTTACCCATAATGCCCAGCATATTGGTCTACTTCCTCCTTTTGGACCGGTCTCCGGTCTGCTTAGCATTCAGTGTTCATTCATACCAGCCCTATTTAATCCAGTTTAATCAAACTCTAGTTCGTTTGTCTAGAAAGTCTGGTTCATTCATGCATTCCCCAAACAAACCGGATTTTCCAAGCAAACGAACAAGAGTTCAATTAAAGCAGACTAAACAGGGCTGGTGTGAATGAAACCTGAACTGTCATATTTTGTGTCAATGTTACTAACATGAGGTTTACTAAATTATAATTACCCAGCCAAGGACACAACTCTAATTTAGATAATCAGCAATTCATATAATGCAAATCTGAGTCTGCAAAGCTCACCTGGTGGGCAGATGATGGCTTCCCAGGGCTGTGCTTCCTCCCGGCCCAACAAACAGGCGCAAGCCTTCCTCTGAAGCAGACACAGTTGTGGTAACAGTCATTGCACTGACTCCTGTATAATTCTAGTCATGAGGAGCAGCCAGTTGCTAGGCAATCTAAAAATAATCATGTATTGACAGCAGCTCTCTTTTCTTAGCTTTGAGCTGAATGAGACCTTGGAAAGAAACACAATGCTGTCCTAAAAGAACACACAAACTGACTCACAGCGTAACTGAAGAGTTCCGGCTAATTCATTGTTATGCCAACTAGCCTTGCATCTCTTGAAATTATCGTTATTCATTCTCATAGCAACATGTGGCTGAAAGATTTGAGTAGATAATTAGTTTTCTCACCTTCAGCACTGGAGTCCAGTAAGCTGGGTGTAAAATCTTGACTTTGTAAAATCTTTTCCACAACATCATCAGCGTCCACCCGAGTGTCGTCCATTCTCTTCAGCTGAGACTCAATGGAGTCCTGTTTTACTGGATGTCTAAACAGAAAGAGGACAGAAGTAAATACGTTTCCTTTGACACAAACTGCTCAGTATTACACTCTATCAAGTAGGGATGAAAAAAGGCAACGATTTAATATCAATAAGTTTATTAGATTCCAATTTGTTCCAATCGATTAACTAAAAGCGTCCATAGAGCTTCTTTTAGTGTTGTAGTTTAGTCACCGTCCATCAGGGGGTGCTGCTGGTCATCCATTGATTTAGAAATAAAATCAATGGATTTTTATTGAAGGGCAAAGAGAAGCGGTCCAAACAGAGTCCAGTGTGGGATGATAAATGAACTTTATGCGGTTCTGCTTTGAAATATAGACACTCAACCAACTCCTGAAGTTTCACCTTAATGGCGACGTGAAAAACTTCTCATTCAGGAAATTACCGATCGGCTACAGAGAGAGAAGATGACGCAACGCAGAAAAAAACGTAACCTGATGGAAAAAACATGACGCCATAATTTAGGCTGTCGTGAGTTAATTCACTTTATGGAGCGAAGCTTCAACATTCCTCCAACAGCAGAAACATATTCATGTGTGAATATCTGTAAGGTGGGAATTAAGCTTTCATCTTTAAATTTTCTATTCAGAAACCTTCCTGTTTCGTTATATCTTATATGTCTAAATTTAATAATGTGAGAACCACAATTTTCTTCTTATTCAGTCACTATTTAACGCCGCTGACATAAAATAATGTTAAAATGTAATGTTTTCTCATATTATGAAAACTATAGCCCTCGACACGAGAGAAAACTCGGGTATAAGGAAATGTCCTCTTATCAGTTAGTCATTATATTAACTAATTGATCAATAACTGAACTCAGATTTTAAAAAGGTTACCTGAAAAATATCTGATTGTACAGACAGATGAGCAAATTGGTACATTAAATGCTTCCATATGTTGGATACACTTTATTTAAAAACGAGCAAATCGGTTGGAGCAACTCTGTTCTATGATTTCAGACATTTTATTTGTTTTATTCATTTACAGTTTAAAATGAATGTCATGTTGACATAAGATTTAAAGAAAAGGAGTAAGAAAAATAGTTTCTCTTCTCTCAAAATTCAATTTGCTAAGTATCAATTAACAATCCATGTAAATGAACATTTAAACACCAACAGGCAATGTGGATATATAAATATATTTATTTATGACACTATTGAATGAATACTTCATTATACTTTGATAAAATACTGTATTTTATTAAAAGTAAAAATTAATATACTCTGGTTTCTTTAGACAGATTTGTTAAACAGAAATAAAACTATTGTTAACTGGACGAGTATTATGTCTATAAATATGAATATTTTTCAGCCCTTATTTTGAACTTTAAATGAATCTCCATGCTTCAGGTGTCTGCAGCCTGTATTTTGGGCTTTATGCATTTCTGAAACGCCTGAATGCACAAACAGCAGAGCGCTCAGTTGTTGCAATGTGCTGAAAACGCACTGTAAAAAACTAATATTTAACCTCCACAGGCTGTGAATGTTGAGCGTGTGGTGTTGAAATAAAAACCTGGAGTCAACTGGTGAAGCCTTGTCCTACAAACACTATACTGTGCAGTAACTGGTTTCCAGCTAATAAACTGGGACATGCAGTGCTGACAGCAGGCTGTGGTGTTAACCACCTCACAATAAACAGAAGTCAGGCTGACTTGAAACATACTTTTGAGGAAGATGGCACAAACAAACCAGCTTCTTTGGTCATATTTCTGCAAGATGGTTTTTAAAATTAATTCCAAGTATAAAACATCAGAATACACTGAGATCAGAAGTGGTAGCTTCACAAGTATCTCTGTTTAACAGGTTAGATTTTTGTCTGGAACCAAAGTTTGAAGTGACACGTGGCGTTACAAGCCGACTGAAACCAGACTGACTTGTTTGACGCATCACTTCCTGTTGGAGTTTCATGTTGCATTGTTGTCACTGAGGTTTCACAGCAACCAGTGATTCAAGCTGTGTGTATATTTATAAACTACACATGTATTTATTAAATAAAAGTGTAATAAATGGTGTTGTTTCCATTTGTCTTAAGTCATAGACAAATTACAAAACAACAGATAAATAAAAGGTTGTTGTAAAAGTCTGGCAGTTAAAGTTTAAGTGCATCATGCTTTTGTACTGAAACTACTGCTGAAACGATTAATCATGATTAATCAATAACTGAAATCAACTAATTTTGTAATCAATTAATTAACTAAAGTAATTTTCCAAAACGGTACAAAAATATATTTACATTTTGCATTTAAGCTAAAAACACCTTTTTCTGTAAATGTGTTTTAGCCAAAAGGTCTCAAGTGGCCTCGTGGTTTTAGCTTCACCCAGTTCAAATTTACTAAAACGAATGCAAAATTACTGCATATTAGGCAATACAATGTTTATTTTCTTACTTAAAGAATTGAACTATTTGCATATTTTAATGTATTTTTAATTTTGTATAAAAACACTTAAGTGGTTAAATGAAAAATATGAAGACGGTGACAATTTTTATACGACATCAGAAAAATCGATTACTACAATAATCTTTAGTTGCAGTTAAACCCGTTTGTAGCAGGATGTGTTTTTACCAAACAACCTCGTGTGACAACGAAACCACAGATATCCTTCCGCTGCTTCGCGAAGCAGCTTTTGAGACGATCAGGTGTGATATTTACAAGAAATGTGGCAACTTGCACCAAAGTCGCTCTACTAATCCTGCCATTCATCCAACCTTCTTAATGTTTGTGCACTTTAAAGCATTTTAAACTTTACCAGCATCACACTCTGGAGTTTAAAAGAATTAAAAATTACTATTCTGATATAATTTATTACTGTCTGTAAAAATGCGTTGTGGCAGCATTCTACTGCAGGGACAAATATATCAGTACTTTATGATTTGAAATGTCTCTCTTACCTTATACACCTGACTGGTCCGAAAGCAAAACACTAATTTCACTAAACAAATTACCCAGTTTCAATAACTTTAACATATAAAATACAAGCTAAACTTTATTTAATTTACACAGATCGATACGTCTTTAAGCCATTAGGAATAATAAATATTTGTTACATTGGAACAATCCAAAAAAAGTTAAGATAAGTTACCTTCCTGCTCAAATTAAATCCTTGAACAAAATATACACCAAAAAAATTTCTTGCTGTTTTCTGGAATTTAGCAAATTCAGACCGTGATTAAAAATATATATATTTTTATTGTGCGTATGAAAATATATGGTTTCAACTGTTGATGCTTTCTAAATTTAGGCTTTTAATCGAATGTTAGATTGGACCTTATTACAAAACTGTGCAGTTTGAATATCAAGAACTTTCCAAACTTTGGGAACACCTGACTGAAATTGAAGGATTTAAAGCACCTGTATGGACTTGGGGATAAAAACCCATCAGTTTGCTGCTCCGCATGGAGGGCAGGTGATAAACTCACCTGTTCAGTCGCTCGCAGGACGAGGAGCTGCGCACCGGTGTGCCCGGTGGGTTTCCCGTGGTTGCCGTGGGAACCGGGTGTTCCGGCAGAGCCGGACAGGGTTTGGACTCTCGCTCCTCGCTCGGCTCCGGGATGCTTCCGATTCCCGTCGACGCGCTGCCCACGGAGTGGTTTCTCCGGTGGCTGAACTCGGACATGCTGGACGAGCGAGAGTGACCTGTGCTGTAGCCTGAGGAAGACGGGAAGCTCCACGTGAACGCACAGCCTCAAGGGCTACCGCGAAAACGTTGGGAGTTTTTATCCCTTTCTTTATAAATATCAAGCAAATTAATTTCAAAAATAATAATAATAAAAAACTGGAGGCCTCATGCTTTTATACTTCCATTTGTTCCAAAACATTTATTTTGGCATTAAATGAATACATCTAGAATCTGAATTAATGAGTTACATCATTTTATTTCCCTTTGGGATCAATATCGTAATCATAAATTTGAATGTTTATTGGTGTCTGGAAAAAGAACAACTTCAGAAACCTCTGGAATGTAACTTCAGAACCTGTTACCTAGCAACCCCAGCGAAGCCCAGCCGGTTACCTAGCAACCCCTGTTGAGTTCCAGCGCATATGGTTAAAATGAACTATTTCTAAACTCTGTCTTGTAAAGTGCCTCGAGATATTTGTTGAAAATTGGTGCTGTATAAATAAGCTGACATGGTTTTTAGTAGGCCAATTTTTATTGTTGTCTTATTTTAAAATGTATTTTTCACAGAAAATACACTTTCTAGTTATCTGTAAGAATTACTAAACTTTTTCCAATTATATTCTAAATTTCTGATTTGGCTTAAAGTATGAGGTGGCATAACAGTAGCCCATTTTCCACTTATCAATGATCAATAATTTTGCACTTTTGCAACAAAAGCTTCATGTCTGCAGGAAGCTCTTTAAAAGCAAAATACGCCTGAGGGCATCAGACATGAGACAGACGACTTCCTGCAAACTAATCTGAGGTTTGAATAAATCTTAAAAAGCGTTGCTTGAGGCAGAAAAAAAGAAAACACGTTTCCACCCTTCATGAACGAGGCCCTGCAGTCGATCTCTGCGCTTATCCACTTCCTCTAATCGTTTGTTAGTGTCATTTGATCCGCCGGCGCTGGAAACCGAAGCCTCCAGCTTTGAACGGGAGCCGTGGCTCATCCCCGGAAATTGATTTTACTGTGTCTATCCTCCTCGAACCAAAGGTTACTTTTAGTTTTACCTGAGTCACTGAACAAGAGGAGTTTAAAAAAACAATTTAATAGTTTTTAGAGTATGTGATTGTCTACCTGAGAGTTTGGACTGCTGGCTGGCGTAGCTGGAGGTCCGGGAGTGGCCACAGCCTCCCAGATCGTCTGACATGACGGGACACTTTCCTTCTCGGCTTTCACCTGGATGAGGAAGGACAAAGTGGATAATTTCATTTCAACCCCTCTGAGTGAATGACGAAGAATAACTGAACTTTAGAAGCTATTAAATCACTTCTGAGCCACAAAATGGTGGAGAAATATTGGACAGAAACAGCAAATCTGCAACACTGTGTTATTAAACCAGCATAAATATTCTTATGAAAGTTATTTTCCTTAGTTGCCTAAAACTCCTTTTACCCTGAAATATTAATATGATGTGACACAGAGGCCCATGTTTATATTGCCATCATTAGAAATGCCTGCAAAACTTTGTCGATATTCCACTAATGTCGTAAAAAATACAATTTTGCAGTTGCGATGTTTCCATTAAATAAGAAACGTAATTAAAATGAATGTTTGTTCTCGCGATGTCATTAAAAATCATGCCGCACCATCTTCTTCCCACTACTTCCTGTCCTTTTATCTTTTGTCGTTGCCAGCAGTAGTAACATCCGGTTGTCGGTTACATGACTTATGTGACGCAAAAAAACTACCGTACTTCCACTTTAGTTTTGCAAAATAAACTAATTTGATGCAGCCGAAAAACCAGCTCATCCAAAACTTTTTACTTTTTTCGTAATTGCCATGTTTCCATTAAGCAATTTTATTTTCGTAACTACAATTTGCGCGATTTATGGAAATGCAGCTACATTTGTCTGGAGTAAGCAAAGAGAATAAATGCTATTGTTGTAATGCCACTTTAGTGTTTGTGTTAATAAAATACCAGAAGCACCAGATAAAATCCCTGAGAATGTAAGTTCCTTTAGGCTAATAAAAGTAATTTCAGTTTTCCTGAATAACCTTTTCTTTCCAGACAAAATCTAAATAATAACTCATCTAAAATGACTACATGTTTGACAGAAAATAAAAGCAATTGCAAAGGAGGCAGGAGCTGGAAAAAACCTAAAGTTGCTTTGAAACTCAAAATTGTTTTCTGTTCACAATTCATTTTTTACTGATTAATGAAAAATGCATTCCTTTGTAGTTTAATATTTTAGTAGACAAAAATAACATTTTACAAGATTTAATTGATCTTTGAGTGGATGTACTTGCATTATTATGGCAATATCGTTTATCACAATAATTTCTGCGGCAATTTATCGTCCGTGAAAGACCAAAGAATAATACCAAAAAAAACCAGATATTAAATCAGAATGTGCTACTGAATTAACCTTAATGGGATGTTAGTTACTAATATGATAGTTTGCAACAAAAATTTACATTTTATAGTTTTACAGTCACATCTTGGGGTCACCAAGTTTCCATGGTAACATGTAGAGTTTGCTAAATGAAACTGGGATTTAACTGGAACACCGTGTTTTAGTCAGATGGGCGTAATAATGAAACAATATTAAAACAAAGGATGTAAAAACCATTTTACTGAGACATTAAACCAACACGTTACACACAGTTTCCCCCTGAACAGACATGAACAGCGTCCTATTTTTAAACATGTGAAAGCCCACAGGTCAGAACAGATTGTAGTTAATCTAAAAGAGGTTGTTTGAATTATACATGAAAGCACTCTTCTATTCAACACTGCAATGTGTTCACCCATGAAGACACGCAGAAGAGGAAGAGATTCTGATATAGAAAGGAATAAAGCTGGAGAAACACAAATAAAACCATTTTTATGCCTTATGAATGTTTATAAAGCTTTAACATTTTATAGAGGGAGAAAGTGAGGATTATATCTGCATGAGTGAACAAAGTTGGGTTTCTCTTGCTTTTAAATTGGCTTAAAAGCATTTACTGAAGAAAACAGAAGATGAAACAGCTCTTGAAATGTTTAGTTTACCCGAAAACAGCTAGATTTATTCATCATCACATTAAGAAAATGTGATCTGCAGGAACAGAGCGCGATGAAGCTGAGTTAACTCACCAGATGGTTTGCAACGCAGAGCCATTTGGCTCAGCTGCTGTGATAAAATGCTTCAGCGCTGCAGCTAATGACTGCAGGGAAATCCACGGATTATCAGATCAGACGGCTCCGTTATTTACTTATTTACTGCCTCGATTTTGTAGGCTACGCTGAAAAGCAGATCATATGCAGAATTAGGAAGTGACCCGAGTCTGATTGACTCAGTGAGACTCTTTTATATCAGACCGAATGCGTGTTTTTCATGAGGTCGCACAGTGAAACTCTGAAAACTATTCATATCAGGGTTCCAACTAAATTATTTTAGTAATCGATTATTGCAACGATTAATCTGAAAGAAAATTGTCAAATTCTAGAGATTTTTCAATATTACAAAAACATTTAAAAATTGCAAATAAATACATTCCTTTATAAATAACAAAATAAACATTTTCATGCTTTAAATGCCGCAGCATTCCTTCAGTGAATCCTACTTTACTCCTAGGAGTTGTGGGTAGAACATATTTTCAAGCAGGTTTTTTTGTACCTTAAATGCCAAAAGTAGATTTATTTTGTATGGTTTTGACTTGATTAGTGTCTGTATATGTCGTTTTTTCAGCAAATTGACTTTTTTTGTGTCTGTATACTTCAATTAATCAATTACTAAACTAGTTGATGAGTATGTCAATAACTGATTAATCGTTTTAGCCATAATTCAAATGATACATTTTCTCACAAACTTTAGTCTTTTACTAGGATTTTATGGGATAGAACAATACAAAGCTAAAAAAAAAAAAAGATGCAGTTTAGACGTTTTTAACAAATATACAAATTGGAAAGTGAGCTTATGTAGAGTCAATTTAGAAAAAAAGAAAAGTTTTTCAATATAAAGTGTTTTTCGGCAGCTTCAAAACGGCAAAGGAAACTTTTTTTCACGTCACACGAGTCATGTGACCAACAACCAGATATTACTACTGGCGGAAATGACGAAGAAAATGACAGGAAGTGGTAGGAGGACGATGGCGCTGCACGTTTTTTAATGACTTATTGTGTGAACAAACTTAGTAATTTTAATCATGTTTCTTATATAGTGTGATTTTAATTCTGCTTTTTATTTTATGTACAAACTGCAACTGCAATTTAAGATTTTTTACATTAGCGGAATATCTACAAACTTTTGCACAAATTTGTAATAGAAACAAAGCCATTGAGTTTCTAACAAACCTCCAGGCTGCTACTCTAATTGTTTTTAAATTTTAGATGTTATGTCTTGGTAGGTTTTCAGTTGTGCCCCTTCCATTTTCAGATATTCATTTATTATAAATAAAATTACACACAGGCAGTCTCTGGTTATTAAGAGAGCTGTCAGTGAAGGTAGTTAAAGTTTACGGTTGTTTGCTGTGAACTTTAAAAGATGCCTGCCGACGTTTCAACAAACAGAATAAAGAGAGAAAGTGAAGAGTGTGATGACGATTCGTCTCACCAGTAAAGCCTTTCTGTGAGTCTCCGCCCCGCCTTTCCTCCAGCAGGCTCTCTCCATCACTCTGGATCCCAATCACTGTGGCTGTGGATGGAGGCCTGGACAGTAGAAACACAATGTGGCTTTATTTCCTCCTCTGTACTTCAATTACAAGAAAAGAAACCAAAGTGAAGACGAGGCGTTGCTGATTTAAACTCTAGAATATGGATTAATATCAAGCATTAAACTCAAGAGTTGCACTCAAATTGGGGGAAAAATGTTTCTTACCTAAAGGGTAAAGAAACTTTTCTTTCTGAATGCCAGCTTCAGCTTTTGGTATAAAAAATGTTAAATTAAATAAACGGTTTCTACAGATTCCAATTTAAGACTTTTTAATTATTTAAATTTAAGACCAAAAAATATAAATATAGGGGATTATTGAAGTGAGCCAGTGGCAAAATTTGCAATTACCCATGATAGTCGCAAAACAAAGCTAGCGAGCTAGCTAGCACGGGTATATTAGCTTCTAGCTAGCGACCGCACAGAAGAAGTTTGCTTGTGCCTCAAACTTAGGCTGACAGAAAAGTCCAACAAGGAAGAATAAATTTAAAAAATACATACAAGACTGAATAGTCTTTAAGTCCTGTGATTAACATATTTAAGACCAATTAACATATTTTGACAAATCCAAAACATTTTAAGGCTTTGATTGTATGTGCACCAATTTAAGGCTTTTTAGGGATGTGTGGAAATTCTTACTTTTTTTCTTAAAGTTGGCCTTTAGAAGTTATAAAGTTATAAACATTTTCTGAGTCACTATTATGTTATAAGCCTCAGTCATTAAAAATGTATTAAAATTTAATACATATTTTTCTGAACATGTCAAAAGCAGCTCAAGTTGCAATGTGAAGAGGTCATCATCAAGTGACCTTATAGTGATTTAGAAAATAGAGGAATCAGTGTGACATTTCTGTTCACCAGGAAGCAAACAAATCTAAGAGATTATCCCAATAATCAGAATTATTACAACAGAACTGTGGACAATGTGAGTTTGGTTGAAACCAGTCTCAACTTCAATCTCAGTTTGCTTTGCTAAAATCGGATCATTACAAGATAAAAAGAAAGCACAACTAATAGAAATGGCTTTAACCTGTTAACATCCACCCGCCAGAAGCCGCCAGAAGCTTATGCACAATTGTTTTACATTCCGAAATGCCAATGGTCACACAAATAGTATACTAACTCCCACATGCTTATGGTTGGTCTCATTTGAAAGCTCTTTTCTTCTAGTTTCTGGAGATATGTGTATGAACTCTGTAGGTGGTTCACAACTTGAGTTATGAGTCTTCAAACATGTCCAAAAATTCAGATTTTTTTCCCTCGGAAAAAAACAAGCAAATTTGACAGCCGGTATTTTTGGCATATAATATGTTAGAGCTTTCAAACTCTCTACACTTGTT
>CAEFZY010024273.1:0-38986 GCA_903066815.1 Brachyrhaphis roseni
ACCCTTCAAAATCCATGTCTTCCTCAATTCCTGTCTCCATTTCCAACCAAACCATTCACATACCAGTTTATGCCAAACTCCGCCGTTTCCAACTCCGATATGTGTTTTGTTTTGCCGCGCTCCAATTTCGCTCCCAGTCAGCTGACCCTTGTGCTCCCTAAACTGCCGCCTTTTCAGGTAACTTTCGAGTTAGACGTTACTCGTAAGTCCTAGAATTAAAGGAAATGTAATGATACTGAAATAACCATTCATAATCCTGAGTGCTCCATAATGAAATTAAAATGTTACATTTGTCTGTAGTGCAGATGGAAAGAATGGATTCTTGATTCTGCTTTGTGTGAGACTATCACGTGACCTATAAGTCTTGTTTTGTAATATTTGCAATTGTAAGCATTTTAATGGGGCAGATGTTTTTTTTCCCCTAATTATTCACAGCTCTTGTGTGGCAAAAAAAATAAATAATGAAATGTATGGGAGCGTTTTCCTGCCCTGTTCAAATAGAAAATAATTATGGACACTTTTTCTTTGGAGAAGTGATTTGTGTTTATCTGCTTATGGATATTTAAAAATACAAAACTGAATAAATTAAATTATATGGATGATTTATTTTTTGGTTTGTGTGTAAAGAAAAAGATATGTTTTGTCATTCATAATACTAGCAGGTCAATATCTTTGTTGTGCATGTTCCTTGTGTGACTGGGAATAAATGCAAAAGTTAAATAACTTTGCAAATCCTAGTAGTTGTCAGTGATACCTGGCTGGCACCACTTTAAAAATTTAAATAACCTTGTAAACCAGCACAACCTCACCCAGCTGAATTGGTCAAGATCTTTTTGACTTTATGTTAATGTTTGTGTTTTTTTAAAGCCTATTGTTCATAGGAATCCCCAATTCATGTACTTCTATCATCTGTTGATTAATGAGGGTTCTTGGAAATCACGCTTGACCATTTTACCCACAGGAATTTCTTCTGAATGCATGCTTCAAAATAATTTATTCCAAATCTTCAACAGAATGGCTCACAAAGAAAAGAGTCAAGATTCTGTATTGGGTCAACAAAACTCTAGACCTCAGCTTAATTAATAAAAACTCTTTTGAGTTATTAATGAATGTGCAAATTTTAATAAACTAAAGGACGGAAAGTTATTAAGTGATCAAAATAAATTTTCTTCTATAAAAAAATACAAATGAATTGAATTTTTAAAGGACCCTCTGACCCCATTGTCATTGTGTCTCTTTTGTTATTGTTAAGGAAATTTCTGTAAAAATTCTTCTTGCACTTGTCAACATGTTTCCATGAATTTTATTCATGACTGAAAACAAGCATTTTCTCCAAAGCTTCTCCACACAAAGCTATTCACCATGAGTCACACTCTCTCTTTCTGTCTGCCAGAGTTGTTGTGTTCTCGTTGCCAAACTCTTACTGTCCCCACAGCTGCAAAAAAAGAAATTACAAACTGAATGAGAAGACAAAACACTTTATACTAGCAAAACGCAGGGGCCCGTCCACCCACCTCCGTCTTTGGGATTTGGAGGTTCTGACAAACAGCTGGCTGTCTCTAAAAACATCCAACACAAAAAAAATCACTTCAAGAGTCAAACATGCCAGTCTGTTGGGGCGGTTGGTTGTCAATGCAGGAAGTGAGTCAATGCAGACTGCCTGGGGGGTGGAACCGGGTGGGTTTATGGGGTTGGACATGTATCAGTTAAATGAGACATAACTGTTACTCTTACTGCCTCAGTGTTATTTGTTATTAATTTCTGGTGCCGCTGAGATTGAAAGGTCAACGTATATTTGGGTAAGGACTGATTTACAGTGAATTTTAGATCTCATTGATTCGGCTTATTGAATTGTGGGCAAGTAGCAGCCTCACATGAGTTCTCTGACCCTCTCTCAACCAATCTATTGTCACCCTTATAATGTCTGACCTCGTCTTGACTCTGTTAACTGTCATAATTAAAACATTTAAGATAAAATTAGGAATTTTATACAAACTTATGTACACCAATCACATGTACATCTTGGATATAAAACACAGTATATTGTTTCTTTATACCTATACTTTAGTTATTGTTTACTTCTGAGCCTTCCTGTGCTGTCTCTGAAACCGATAGCTCCAGCAACAAAAGTATTGGCTAAGGAACACAGACTTGAATGAAGGCAGCACAGAGCTTGATTGCAAAGCTTTAAAGTGTTAATTTTGTGCCACTACTAACACTTTTGTCAGCAATAGCATCAAGTTGTGCTTTAATTTACTTCAATTTGAGATGCTAGCTGGCCTCAAGTTTTTGATAACAACTTAGACTTAATTGATACGTGTTGTACTCTTCAAGTACATTAAAAATGGCAGCATAACTACAGATATAGGTCAGGATCATCTGTGCCACTCTAACTATAAACATAATCAAAAACAGAAGTTTTCCTCTTAACCTTAAAAGTAGACAGGATGTCCCATTGGAAATCCTTTTTTTTTTTTTTAAGACTTTGACAAAGCCACTGCTGTAAATATTTAAAAAATAAATAATTAAAAGTGAAAGCTTCGTTCTTTACACCATCTAAGACTTTTGTCTCCAAGTTTCAATTATGTACCTCACTGTTGTTGATTTTTTGTGCATGCATTTCAAGTCTCTGTTCTTCTTTAACATAAATATCCATGACCTTGCTTGGTCTGAAACAAAAAACCCTTCAGGAGAATGTGTCAAAAACAAATCCAGCAGCTTAATCTTGTTCCCAAGCAACCTGCTACAGTCGAGTTTGCTGTTCTTCTCTTTAATCACACATTTGGTGAAACTGATGGCTGCAGATAATGGACTTGTGCCTGCACTTGTCATTCTAATCCTCACTTCTACTGTAGACATAGTTGATCATAGTATTCTCTAGCAAAAGGTGCCAGAGAGATTACAGTTTCTTCTTGTTAAAGATAAATCTTCTTCATGCACCAGAATCACTTGTGAAGTACCATGGTGTTCAGTGTTTAGGTAAGTTCGTTACCCAGAGTACTTCTACTTAAAATGATCAGAAATTATGTGATAAAGTTCCAGTTTTATGCTGATGACACTATATTTGTTATGATGAATTAAATCAGTTATGGCACAATGCATGTTGTGTATATCATATCCTGACATAAAAACCTAGAGATGGCACAGAGATTCTTTGGAGGAATTTATTTAAATTAAAGTTTAGGATTGTCAGTAATCTTGACATTTAACACGTTTCCAGGACTCTTTATTTTACATCCGCAATGTTGGTCAAAATTGACTTCATGCATTGTTCCTTCTGGGCTGGACTTCTTTTATTATTCACAATTGCGAAGATCAAAGATATCAAAGAATGCAGCAGTATAGTTTGAAAACAGTTTTTTAATAAGCAGCAGATTACCACTATCTTTTATTGATACAAGCAGGAAGCATACATTTTTCTCTGCCATTGGTTGATAAGAGCCAAGGAAACACTGCTGAGGCACTTCAGCAGGAAGCCTTTTGGAAAAATCATTGCCTCTGTTTTTAGGACTCAGCTACAAAGTTCCATTCATTGAGAGTTTTTTTTCTGGTTTCCTCAGCAGATGGTTATGTTTTTAACACTCCATATGGTGCATTTTAGCTGTATTATAGCTGTGAGTGTGTGGATTGTGTTATATTGTTTGTTTGATTTTGTGTTTTGGTTCTCCATGTTTATTAGCCTCTGATAAGAAGCAGCCACTTTATGCACCTGTTGGTGATAACACAACAGACACTTGTTGGCGGGTGAAGTTTAAACAGAAAATAGGAATGCTGTGCTGAACCACATTATCAGATTAGACAAATGATAATTAAACAAAGAACATATTTGGCCATTGCAACACCTCTGCCACGATGAACCTAGCAGGACTCTTATGAGCATCTACAAATAATAACATTTTTTCTTAGTTGTAGTTGAACAAACTTCAGCTGGACTGGCTGGGTGTAGATTCTACTTTCATAGTAGTTTTAGTTAAAGCAGTGGTTTCCAACTCTGATACTTAGGATATACTGTCCTGCATCTGTCCCTGTGTGACATGGTTAAAATGGTTCAGGTTAAATCCTGCTAAAATGCACCATCTGCTGGTAAAAAGTTGTACTGCATTCACCGTAGAAAGAGCGGTGTATTATGGGTAATCCTCAGAGCTATGAGGATCACTGACGAGGTAACGTGTCTCTGCTATGTGATGAAGAAATATTAGTTATGTATTTTATAGAATGTGTTTATGGTTTTCGTTTTAGCATATTATTGAAATATGTTTAATCCAGGTAACGCTAGTTCTGCTGTTATATCGTTTTTGTCGTGTTTAACAATGTTTAGTTTGTGAGAAAATGTGGCGGGAATTTCCCACGCAGTAACATTATGGCTCCTCCTTGCAGGAGCTTGTTTTATGCCAGAGACTGACCTTACCTCCATGCCCATTGTGTGAAATGCAGGTATGTTTTGTCAAATCTGTTGTAGCAGATGGTTAACATAAGGCTGAGTTTTACATTAACAGTTTTATATGAAGATATGGTTCATTTATGTTTCTGCATTGTTACAAGATGCAAGTTTATATAAACTAAAATATAAAAATGGCATCCAGAAAATAAAATGTCAGCATTTTATTTTATTTTTCAGAGCATTTTAATTAATTACTTTACTTTCTTTGAAAAGGACACTCACTGGTTGTTTCTTTAATGTAAACAAAATCCACTATACGGTCACTGTAATTTTCAATGATTTTATCTTAATTACTGTATTATGGGTAATCCTCAGAGCTATGAGTATCACTGATGAGGAGCTTGTTTTATGCCAGACTGACCTTTCCTCGATGCCCATTATGTGAAATGCAGATGGAGAATATAAGAAAGATTGATGCCAGCTTGAGCTCCTGTCGTTCATTACTACATGAAAAGAAGCCACCAGATCCACATAGGCCACAAGTACACAAGCTTGATTGACAGCGCTAAGACCCTTCTCCTGGCTCTGATTGGTCGTTTCTGACCTATATTCCTGCAGATGGCAGTAGGACCACAGGGGGGATGTGGAAGAGCTTGATTTTTTTTCTGAAATCATCTGTCTCATATTGTACTGTCACCACATAGTGACAGTTTTAGCAATTGTGCAAACAAAACAAAAAATCTTTTCCTAAAAGTTGCATGCTGCAGCTTTAATTCTTTGGGTCAATTTTTTTTTGTCGCAGACATTGATAAAATTGTTAAAATGGACCTTTTTACTGCTGGTGTTACTGCTATTTGTCTTTTAATGTTAAAGGTAAAATGTGAATGAGTTAATTTACCCAACGCCTCAGCAGGTTCTAGATGTATCGGTGGCCTAACATTGAAAGGTAAGTTCTCCCAACTCGTGCTTGCTGAAGCGGCTCTGGCGCTCCCCTGCAGACGGTCACTTCCTGTCACCATGTGGGGCCAACGGGTTCCCTCCACAGTCACAGCTTTCCTTTCAGTAAGCACCGGGAGCGTCTCTCCATACCCAGCAGCCTTTTAGCAGAGGAGCTTTTGGGAGACCCCGCCGATGACGAGGCCCCTCAATAAAGATGCCATCTGATCCCGATCAGCTCTGATCTGATGGCACCGGGCCTGTATTAACAAACGCTTTGCTCTGGAAGCTGGCCACGCAGAATGAATAGCCATCTGCTGTGGACTGAGTGGCTGTAAACAGCATCACATAGCTGAGTGCAGAGGAGGAAGCCTTCATCAGCCAGTCATCCTCAGCTCTGTTAGTTCTGCTCTGCTCCTCCGTTTATGGTCACCTTGCTCTTTTTGTTTCTGTCACTCATTTCCTTTGATTTTTATTAAACCTCTCTTATGTGTTAAGACCTGCCACATAAAAAAAATTTGTTGTTTTTTTAAATAAACTGGTTTTATAGTGACATTCATTGACATGAAATGTTTTCATGTGGTCCACATGAACACCCTGGATGGCTGTGTTGATGGTTCAGTTCACGAGGAGCTGGAATGAGGAACGGATAGTAGGAACGTTCTCTTGCAGCACCAATATTTGGCAGGACCACAGTATGAACTGCAGGAGTTCGTAGCGCTCACCTTACCAGGAGCTAGTACAGCTAGCCGCCTTCATCAGCAGCTATGGCAGACAGAGTCACTGGAGCCACAGGCTTTGCATTCACAAGCAATTCTAGTTAGCCTCACTCCTCTGTTTTCAACTTTTCATTCTGATTTTATGTGTAATAATTAGGCCTGAAATTATTCATCGGAATAATCATGATTAGACCGATTAATGTGACTGAGAACACAGACTCTAAAAAAGGTCATTTGCTGAAAGGACATCACCCTCAGAGCAGTGATTAAGTCAAAACTGTACAAATAATCAACACATTTTGGGTTTAAGTAAAAAAAACAACAACCCAAAAAGCAACTTTTGTGTGTAAATATATTCAACCCAGAACTCATCAACTGTCAGTTTAAGCTTCACTTGGTTCAAATTGTGTAAAAAAAACAATTTCTTAGCCCCTTTTGGTATCCATTTATTAATTGGTTAATCTAAAAAAAAGTAATCGCGGCAGATCAGAAGAATTGATGTTAAATCAGTCAGAAAGTCCTGAGCCTTTCACATGCTGATCTCTGAAGTATTTCTTTTTTAGCTGCAAAATGATCAAACGTGAGCGTTTGATCATTTAAATGCAAAGCTGACGTTGCATTTAAATGTTCATCTTCTTATTTTAAAAAAGGAACTGAGCATTTGGATTATTTGTATCTTGCACTGTAATATATTAATTTGCATAAAATATCAAAAATCTGCAAAATGTACTCGTTTTTTTAATCCGATCAATCGATAAATCATCAGAATGACTGATAGGTTAATTGATTACTATAAGAATCAGTTGCACCACTGATAAACAATGAGTGGTAATCAGAGAAACGAGCAGAATATGGCAAGACCCCACACAAATAACCCTCAACAAAGAACATGTTGCATTTTAGGGATTTTGTTTTTTGTGTCTATTAATGTATTTATAATGTTGTTTTTTTTAAACAGGCTTAAGGGATGAAAATGTGCAATTTTTTTTTTTATCCAATTAATCATCAGACTAATTGTTTACTAAAATGAAACCTGGTTGCAGGGCTGTAATAATTCCTGAATGCGTCCTGTACTGTGTGTGGGTGTGTGTGTGTGAGGATAATAGTTAATATTAGCAGCTGATTGTTCTTGTCAGTGATCTGGTGGCCGCTGCAGCCTGCTGCTCCTCTCACCCTTCCTGCCTCTGCTCCTATCTGCTCTGTCTGCCTCCCCGTCTCTGTGAAGCCTGGCTAATGACACCCATCCAGATGGCTCGCCTGCTGTGTGTGTGTGTATGCGTGTGTGTATGTGCGCGTGCACTGGCCAGGTTTGAAAGGGATCTCTCATCTTTCCTCTTCCTTTGACAAAAGAACGGGTCCAGTCAGCACAGCTGCCTATCTGCCTCCTCTCCTCCTCAGCATGTCTCCATTAATCCCAACATTCTGCTGCGTGTTTCAATAAGGGACTGCGCTCTCTTCCATCACTCCATCTGTACTTGCTTCCTCAGCCTGCCTCTCTTCTCTTTTCCAGAGTCAAACTCTCTATCCTTTCCTTCTGATCCTGGCTTTCTTCTCTAACTCTTCCTCTGGCTCGCTGCCTTGCCCCCCTCCCCATCTCTTCCCTCCTCTCCCTTTATTCTGTTTCAGTCTTTGCTTCTCCTTCTCGGTGCCTCGGCTTGTTTCTTCTTTGCTGCGTAACAGAGAATGACATGTTTAGCAGTCCCCCTGCTCTCTCCTCTCATAAGGAATTACTGTCCTGACCCACTTCTACAGGAAACCTCTGCAACGTCCTCAAAGACGCGGAGCTATTTGTGTTTATGAATGCTGCATAGCTCTCGTATTGTCTCCGTGATCACAAATCTGCAAACATGTCAACTCATCCTCAGAGAAAATGAAAGGCTAATTCTCAGTAATGGATTTAAAAGTAGCAGCAGAGTATCCAATGTGAAGTTGAGCGTTTCAGGATTTTAACGAACAAATACGACACAGAATGTGAATATTTTTGCGAGGCACAAATATTCACATTCTTTTGAGGTTTTTTCTTTTGTTAGTATTATTATTTTTCTTGCTATTGTTGAAAGAAAATCAAACAGGATGATGCTAACAGTACAGTTTCTGCCATTAGTCTTTAGCTAACAGATTTTTTTCCACCCGTTTTTCTTACTTTCATAGTGATTTTCTGTTTCTGCAAACAGGAAGCCAGTCTAGAATACTGAGTTACGTTGTGCAACCAAAGCTGTGTGCTTGTGTTATTAAAGCAGAGCTGATAGATTTATTATTAATGCACTTGGAGTGAGGTTGAACCCATTTCTCTGATGTTTTTAATATCCTGTACAGCATGTCAATGCAGCAGACCTCCTGTCTGTTTCTGGTTTCATCATTGCCTGTATGAGGAAGTGGATGCTACCTTCTGAGACAGCACCAAGAAACTTTCCACCGAGCGTATTGATTCATATTAATGTATATTTAGTTTTTGAACGACTAAAATAGGCAGTTATAAAGGTTTCTAAAGGGAAACTCAAGTATTTGCTGATTTTGTTCTGTTTGGTTTTACAATTCTGAGTGCCACTATTCTGTGTGGATCATTATGGCTTTTTCTATTAAGCTGCACTTAACATACATTAACAAAAAAACTTAATTGGAAATTGCTTTTTGGTTTATTTCACATGTAATGGACAGGGAGATGGAAAAGAAGAGGAAAAACAAAAAAAGAAAGTGAGAAAGGTGGGGTAAAACATTTAAAGTGAAAGAAGGAGATAAGAGTAGAGGAAGACAGAAGGATAAAGAGAACACAAGATGTCTGCTTCTACACCCGCAGAAAGAGAGAAAAACAACAAAGAACAGAGAAACCACAAAGACAAACAATATATGCCTAAATAACAACAAGGCCACTGAAAAGTGCACAGCACTAATTAATGCAAGATGTAACCAGAGGCAACACAGAGTGGACCTGTAAACATCTAAATCCAAACACCTGACCGCAGGCGGCTCTCATACCAGGGCGCCGATGTGGTTCGGTTAATCTTCATACGAAGGCTGGACCATGAGTTTAGTACCGGACTGAGTGGAACAAAAAATATTAGAACATTTTGTGGCTTTTAGGATGGAGTAGTTTTGTGTCTGTGAGTGATAAAGAAATATTCACATGTTATTACAAAATTCCTATTGGATTTTTTTTTCTTACTGCAACTTCAGTTACAAAACACAAATACGTTTGTACCCAAAGTACCTCCATACACCACAGCCACCCACCAGGTTCCTCTGGTATGTGAAATGAAACATTTCTACAGAAATGTTGCCACAGTTAATCATTCTAATCTCAGTATCAAGGTAAGCTTATCATTATGTACCAAACTGAACCTAATCTGCAAACTTTAACTCTGACTATGATGCTTTACCCTGGGCTCTTATGACAGATTTTATTAAAACATTCTCTAATCTTTCTTATTACTCACGCTGCACTCCATTATTGTGTGATCGTGTAACTCATTTACATAGTGATGAATGGAACTTTTAATTAGTTTTTTGCCATCGGCTTGCAGTCAAAGCTGTGCTGGGAGTCTGCTTAGGAACTTTAATGACAGAGGGAGACTGTCCTGAACTCGACGTCATGGTGACGGGGCTGTGATTGTGAAGCTGGTGAAAATGATGCAAATAGTTTTCAGTTTCAGTAACTGCTTAGGTTTAAAAAAAAAAAAAAAAAAAAACTACAGATGAAAAGCATGGCTCTGCACATTTACATAATCCTTCCAGATAAAATATCGTAAAATCACTAAGCAAATATAAAAACCACCAAAATTGGGATTTAATTTTCTGACCCACATGCAGAATCAGGCATTTAAAGGATTTATATGTGCAGGGAGAAACGTGATGAAGATCTGCATCTCCTCAGGAACGACTTCATCTGGAGGAGGAGAGGGAAGTTGTTCCTCGTCTGGCTGAGTTGACTGATGTGAATATTTTCAGTGAGGAGGAGCTGACTGAGACTTGAGGCTGAGAAATGCGTGGGAGGAGCAGATCAGGTTCTGTTGTGAAGTGAAGGTGGTTCTTTGTAGTTCAGGAGAGAGAGGGGAGATAAACAGGGAGCTTGATGATCCAGAGGAGGATGAGAGCCTGATGGAGAGCAGCCAGGCAGGAGAGACATCCCAGGAAGAAATCCAGGTTTCACAGAAGGACCAGCCTCTGGTTGTAAAATCTGCACCCACTTTAAAATGAAGATTCAGAGAACCAGTAGCTTGGACTCAGCTTTAGGATAAACTTTATGCTGCTCATTTTCCTTCAAGGATTTCATATTTAGCAGAAAGACTAAGCCACTTTTTAAGTTGATTTAGGGTTTGACATCGTCAGGACATGTAAGAGATCTTTGATCTCAAGAAGTTTATTCTGCTTAAAAGTTGAAGATCAAGTAGCTCCTGACATTTTAGTAAGTTTGAAGACCAGAAATTCACTCCTACAGAGTACGGTTAAGTTAGATGCAATGAAATGAGAGGAACAAATGCATGAAGAAGTCAAGGCTAGAAATTATTGCAGGTTTGAAAAGAAAGTGGGTGAATTTAGAACCAAAAAAAAGATTGTGAGAGGCTAACTTGTATATACCCATAATGCATATCTGTGTGTATTTTAAACTGGAAGCATTCAAAAATTATGCTAAACAATAGAATTACTTTTTTATTTTTATTATTGTATTTTGATTGGAATCAGAAAATTACAGGCATTTCCTCAACATTCAATGACGTTGTTTTCAAAACTGTGACTCAGGTCAAATGTTTTACAAATTTCTGATATTTAACTGCTTCAGTTTTGTTCCATTCCAGTCCCAAGGTGTGACTGAGTCAGGTTTACAGGACGCAATAATGCTTTTTTTTTTATTACAAGGTAAAGTTTAAGCAAGTCGGGTCGGGTTTCTTGGTACAGCACATTTCAAGAAGAAGAGATTTCAATGTTTTTTATAGAAATGATATAGAAACATAACAGTTATATTAGGATCAGCAAACAAGCAATAAACATTTTGTCAAATGACATCATCAAAATAATCAGGAGTAGTCGTCAAATACTGGAATGAAGAGAGAATTAAACAGTGTCTGCTATTATGAGGTTTATGTTTTATGTACATCAAGCTCTAACAATTAGTTGCTTTCAGCTGGATTTCTTCTTTTTTGTCTGTTTTGATAATCACACGGATGTGTGTGAGCTCTGTAGTGACCTGTCCTTCCATGACCACTGGCTGCGCTGTGCCCAGGCAGTTCAAGAATCAAGAATCAGTTCAAGCTCAGCATCAGCAAGTGTGGTTTGAATTTGCCCCCAAAGTGAAATGGGGATTATTCCTTCCATCTCTGGTTCAAACAGATAAGAAATGAAGGCAAACTTAATAATTTCAATTAGAAGCAAGTAAACCCTACATTTACTTGGTAAGAAGCGCCTGGAAAAAAATCCTTACTTGATCCAACGATTCAACCACAAGAAAAGAAAAGTTGACTCATTTATTACTAATGTATCCACATTAAATTTTTCTAAAACTTTAGTTTTATTTAAGTTAAAACTAAGTTTAAGCTTTTCCACCCCCACCCTCCCAAACACCCCCCCCCACACACACACACACCCCAACCTTGTGTTTAGCATGGATCTGTGCCATAATCTGTGAATGCCACATTTCTCTGTACTCTGTTACTTTACAGAACCTGGACCTCTGGTAGTTTCACACCTTGCTCTCACTGTCTGCTCTGTGTTCCCACACGGCTCCCATTCTGCAGATCTTCATCCTGTTCGTTCAGAACGCTGGCAGAGCGAAGCATCCAGTGAGTCTGAAAGGAGCATTGTTTGTGAACTTTATAGTTCAAGGACCAGACAGCTGAGCTTCCTGCTTTAAACCGTCAACTGCTGCTTGCAGAACGGATTGGGACTCAATTCAAAAACACTTCATTGAGCCCAAAGAGAAATTCAATTTTAGGACGTTGTGCTTGTGACAACAAAAAGCAAAGACATCTGTGCTGGCTAGAAAGCGGGATGGCAACCAGTCCAGGTAAGCAGCTCCAAGAGGAGGAAAACACTTGGAGTTTGTTTATTTTTTCTTTTATCGTGAGCCTTTAAATGTGCAGACTGAACTGAAATGATAATCATACAAACATTATATTTAATTGAGTGTTTTATTTTAAAATGCCACTGGAAGGTGTTGCCATATAGTTTGACATAAGGTTTATTTTTTCCCCCTTTACAAGCTGATTATTCCTCACTGTTTCATGTTTTAGCTAATATCAGTTAGCATCAACTCTTCTGTAATCATCACATAGAGACTTAAAGCTTTTAAAATGTTTTTCTGAGGTTAATTACTTCAAATAGAGTCTTTTTTTTTTTTTACGAGTTGTGAACTTAATAAATTTTTTTAAAAAACATACTACCAAATACTTTGGCTTGTAAGCAGTGGTAGAGCCAGAACAGTTTCATAAGGATGACCAGGATGGGACTGTTGTTATTTTCACAGAAAGTATTTTCTTGAAAGCCTTGCTATATTAATACATATCAGAGTGTATTGATGTTACACACAACCCATGGTAGGAGTGCCCAGTGACTGGTCAGGGCCACCCACTCCCTGGCTCCGCCCCCGCCTGTAAGCATTTGAAATACGACAATTGAAGTTATGATGAGACGAAATACTGAAGATGGATGTTTTTAAGTGCAGTGCCTTGCAGTTGCACTAGTATTCATGCCACAGCTAAACCAACAGAATGTAATGTAAAACTGTGAAGCTGCCATGTTTCTATGTAGGCTTCTGACCAACAAGCACAAACTCTGTCAGGAGACAGTAGCTGCATTCCCATTGACCATGGAATTGGCTCAATAGAAATATGCCAATTTTGGAAAAAATAGATAAGGACTTACACCAGTCTGTATACAGTAGATATTTTGCTGCCTATATGTTATTCTGAACCTACATCCCCCTACAGCGACTCAAGAACTTCATCTGAAAACTGATGAATCTGTTGTGTTCATCAGGTTTGTGTTCAAGTGCTCTCAAACGTCGACCAAAGTGCAGTTTTGGACACTGCTGTTTTATCTTAAATGGTGTCTAATGGCGCACAATACATGTGAAGCTTAAGAGATTCTTTAAAGTATTTTTTGTCTGTAACAGGGCATATTTTACTCACAACCAACTCAAAAAGCCTTAAGAACCTCTCCATTAAGACCAGCTGTAAAGATGACACTGCATCTCTGAAGAGAAAACTATAATATGACTCAGTTTTACTGTAAGCTCTTCATGTCTTCAGGAAATCACCTCAACTTGTAAGAAACATGGTTTGTTAAATGTATTAAATACATTTGCAATCAAGAGTCCTGGCTGGATAGTTGAACCACCCTGACAGTAAAACAGTTTTTCTCATGCTTCAGCGTCTGTTCAGCTAAATGCACATTGACCTCGCAGCACGGCTAGCATGCAAAGAATGTGCTTTGCTAAACAAGCTGTGCTGGTACTCAATGCTCCTTTACGTTTATTATTGCCTACTGAACTAAAAGAGACTCAAACATTTTTCTTTGCTGAATTTTTTTTCATTGTTCATTTTGCAGTGAAGGTGCTGCCCTGGACTCAGTTGGTGTTGGTCTTTCTTAGCGTGGCGCAGGCTGTGGTAAGCTGCCCCGATGTCTGCAAATGCTCCAGGAAGTCCGGCCCAGAAAAGTCTGAAGTCAACTGTCATAAAAAGGGTCTTCGTAGCCTCCCCTCCGATCTGCCTCCGGACGCTTGGATCCTCAAACTGGGTGAGTGGCATTTGGATAATCAGGTCTTTCTTTGAGAAATGTCTAAGCTGCATTTGAGTGGCTCTGACTCTGAAGTCATTTATTACAGGCGCAATTGCAAGACTAATATTTTTTTCCCCACTGCTGCAAAAAGGTGAGAATGGCATAACAGCCCTAAAGGCCAATTCATTTAGATCAGCGCCCAAGATTGAGAGCATCAACCTGGAACGAAATGCAATCAAATCCATTCATCCCAAAGCCTTTTCTGGTGCCAAGCAACTGATGCTGCTCAACCTTTATGGCAACCACATCACATTGCTCCCCCCTAGGGGGTTTCAGGTAAGGTGGTCAAAAAGAAAAGGACAGTGTGTTCCTCCATTCTACACTGTGATCTGACCAAAACTCTGTTTTCATTTTTATTTTTTACCTCTCGGCAGGATCTCCTGAACCTTCGTTTCCTCATGCTGGGCCAGAACCAGATTGGGATTCTCAAATCTGAGATGTTTGCTGGCATGAGAAACCTCTCAGACCTCGATCTACCTCTTAATGCGCTGACAGCACTTCCGTCCAACGCCTTCAAACCTTTGATTGCCCTCAAAGTGTTGGACCTTTCCCTGAATCGAATCCAAAGGATCTCTCCCAAAGCCTTCACTGGACTCAGACAGCTCCTGTTCCTTAATCTGGACAACAACAGGTCACTATAATATATGGCATTCAAGTATTACATTTGTTTTTATATATGAACAGGATTAACCCACAAAATACAGCACCTCACGTTGCTACTTATACTCTTGTTCTTTTCACGTTTTGTCACATTACAGCCATAATATAAGCAACAAAAAGAATGTAAAACCTAAATGAAACAATTTGTCTTCCATACAAAATCATATGCATAATAGAGATCATTCATTCATCACCTTCCAGTAGGACAATGATCCTGAACTTACATCATGATGGAGTGCTTTAGAGGTGGGATGTCAAACCCATTTTCATTTTGGGCCACATCTGGCCCTATTGATGTCCTAAAAGGGCTAAATGCTTTGATAAAATTCACTAGTAATCTGTTAATGATGATATCTCCGCATTAGATGAGTATATCTTAAAATTAAATAATACTGAACGTCTGTTTACATTGATGTAATTTGGCACTATACAGATAAAAACGCTTTTGATTTGACTGATCCAATTGAAACTTGAGATGTTCAGAGATGTTCTCCAGCTTTCTGACGAAGCCTGAGCTATTTTGCAAAGAAGAAATGGCAAAGGAAAACCCAATTCAGTTGATAAGGGCTAATTCACACCAACCTTGTTTAGTCCACTAAATGATCTAATGGCAGTTTGTTTGCCTAGAAACTCCGTTATTGTATTGTCCTATAATCAGCTGCCTATTAATGCACTAATCTGGAGAATTTGTCTGACATAACTCAGTCTGAAAACTGTCCCATCTGGAGTGTTCCAGCCGCTGAGATCACTGGAGATGCTGGTTCTGGACAACAACCTCCTGTCAACACTGAGTCCGTCTGCTCTGGATGGCCTTAGCAACCTGCAGGTAACAACATCGCTGCCTTCACAGGAAGTGTGAAAATATAACTAAGGTTGCTCTCCCACCAAGACTGTTTGGGCCGCTTTAATTCTACTCCAGTTCCTTTGTCTAGAAAGTCTGGTTCGTTTGGGAAGGTGTGAAAGTGTAGTCAAACTCTGATGTGGAGCAAAAAAGCAAATTGGTCCGCCTATGGTTGGTTTGGTTGAAGTGAACTCTGGTGAAGTTTGAATGTCTATATGAACTCTAAGCGGACCTGGCAACAAGTCCACTTGTCATTAGAAAAATGACCACCATTTTTTTTTTTTCTTTTTTTGCTGAAAGAGGATTTAGGCAAACAAATTACAGCATACACTGTAAAATCACTTTAAAATCTCATGGACTTGTGTAGCGCCATGTTAAGCTGCTTTGGGCTGGTTTTCATGGAGCTGGTTGCTTGTTTCTCTCGCAAGATCTGGCAACGCTGCCTGGTGCCACTCTAAAAGCAGGAAGAAGCCAGAGATAAATCCTTCAACTGCTAAAATCTGATGATACTCCATTTTTATTTACATTTTGTGAAGAAGGAAGTTGCTCTCAGTGTTTTCTTCAGAGGTTTTTATGTTGTTTCTTTCGCACAGCGCCACCACAGGCATGGAGGGAAACAGGTACTTCATTCAGTTCCAATTGTTGGACAACTAGCAGTGTGAAAGGAAACCATAAAGGCTGAAAATGTAGCAAATGTTGCAGTTTTGGACTTGAATTTTTAGGATGTGGAAACACCATTAAGAGATGACCTCACACTGTCAATGTTCTTCAAGTTTTCTATATAAAGTTCAATCCATAAGGCAAACTAAATTAGCTTCTTATTGAACCAGGAGCTCTACCTGAGGAACAACGAGCTGGAGCAGCTGCCATCTGGTGCGTTCAGCAACATGCCCAAGCTCTCCCAGCTTGGACTCAGTGGAAACCGCCTGAAGGCAATGGATGGAAACATGTTCCGCCATATGCCAGGTTAGATGGACCCAATTCCTTTTCTTCCTCTCCCCGTGCCCTGGTTACAGTCTCCTTTGTCCTTCACCTCAGAGCTGAAGAAGCTGTACCTGCATGAGAACCCGTGGCAGTGCGACTGTAACATCATCTCCCTGGTGAGGTGGATGGGACAGACCAAGGCCGCCATGTCGCCCCGGGACGCCCTGAAATGTGCGAGCCCGCCGCAGCTGAAGAACAAGAGCCTGAGCAGCCTGCGGCCGGCGACGCTGCAGTGCAGCGCTTAACGTCCAGGAGCAGACCCCACCATTAATATGTCAAAACCAACTTACTTTTTAGTATGTTTTCTGTTCCAAGCTGCAGTGTGGAGAATGTACACACCAAACTCCTATCTGATGTAATATTTATAATTTCATCTAGAACCTCTGAGCTGGTGTGTTGTTTCAGATCCCATGTATGTTTTTTTTTTTTTTTTGCTTCTCTTTGTGAATGTTTCTGACATCAAACAGCATTAAAATCTCTTTGCTGCCAAAGATTTTAATTGGACAGAGTGAGGACTGTCTCCACCACGTCTGCTTCCTAAGCTCTTAAATTCAGCTGTGAGATGAACATTAATCTCATAATCTCATATTTTCCAAAGAATGTATCCAAGTATGGAAAGTGAGGGATTACATGCAAAAGGATTACATTAATCTTGTTCGAGAAGAGTCCCTTAAATTTTTGTATTTGGAGCAGGAAGTTGAGAAAGGAAGACTCCTCATTCGCTTTAGTGAAATTAAGCTAAAATAAAAATGGGGGCAGGTCCTGTCAGGCTGTTAAATCTGTATTATTTTAAAATGGAAAACAAACGGTAAATATGGTGCATATGTCCAGTCTCGATTCTGCAGTATTCTGTTTTTTCTTTAGCTTTGATCTGCAACAAGACGTCCAAAACGTTCAGCAGCATACCACTGCCACTTTAGAAGATGTTGGTGGCAGCATCATGCTGTGGGATGGTTTTCTTCAGCAGGAACAAGAAAGCTAATCAGAGATGATTTAGAGATGAATTCTGCTAAATGCTGGACATTAACGGAAGAAAACTGGTTGGTGTTTTCAAAGAACTTGAACCTGGGGCGGAGTTTCACCTTCAATATGGCAGCTAGAGCCGTTTCACTACAGCTGCAGCAGGTGACTTTTATATATATAAAAAAAAGATTATTTTTTTTACATATTTGTTGAAACTGATAGTTCAATATGAGACAGATTATGTGTGAAAAAATGAGCTCCTCTGCCTTTCGTTAACTAGAAACAACCAATCAGAGCCTTAGCTTGTGGACACGCCCATCATTCCCATACCCACGTTTTATCTTTATCAATAAAAAAGTTTGAAAGTTAACTTATCATTTTGCTTCAGTTTTACCAGAGAGATGACTTTGTGTTCGTCTGTCACATGAAATTCCATTAAAAGACACAGAACAGTGGAAATACCAGCAAATGTGAAGGTGCTTAAATGAAACATTAGAATGGTAACACATCAATGCAGAAGTTATTTTAATAATAATAATAATAATAATAATAATAATAATAAAACATGAATATTTTGAAAGAAGAAATGACTTGGTGTTTTATTTCAGTAGTATTGGCCAGGCAGAGCAGAGCTGCTGCAGTGAATCTGTCATGTCTGGTCATGTCTCCTCAATTTCTGACGGTCAGACACGACAATCAGACTCAATGGGAGGAAAAGAGGCAGCGCATGCAGACCCTGTGAAACCAGCCTAAAGAACGAAAAGCAAAGGCAGAGAGAGAGGGGAGGGGGGAAGGACTCATGGTTGCTGTGGTTCTCTGGGTAATCCACATCTGAACTCCACACAAAGCCTCTGACATGAGAACACCAGCGTCTCTTTTGATTAATGCAGATCATTTCCACCTGCATCAAACCTGCAATTATGAGACGACGTCTGAGAACAATGTTTCTGTTCTGCTCTGTTCTGAGCTGGAGCTCATTGTGCTGCTGGATTTTTTACAGCAGAGTTGGCGGATGTTCTCCCCCCTTTTTCTTTCATGTCTTTCTTTTGTTTTGATGTGTGTTTTTTTTATTGTTTATTATTGAAACAGCTTCATTTTGCAAATAGCAAAACATCCAATTTAATCCATAAGAAACTTGGCTAATCAACAGGAGATTGAAGATGAACTTCATGTTTGGGTTCAATATTGTATATTATCTGATTCCTGTTGAAACTGCTGTGTCTTTGCACCTGATAATGCTGTTTGTGACAGATATATTTATCTTATGCAAAAAGAATTACATTTGGATGCGGGAGAAAATATTTTTTTCATTTTACTCTCATATCATGAATAATTTCAACCGAACAGGTAAACACAGAGCAGGTCACACAATAACCAATAATTTGGCAGTGAAATAATATTTTTTGATTGAAAAATCAATCTAATCAAATTAAAATCATGGCACTTAAATTGTTTAGCGCTGGAATGATGAGATGTTTTATTTATATGTCTTTCTGTGTCATACTGATTTCTACGTGTGTGTGTGTGTGTCCGCCCACAGAGCTGTCTCCTCAGCTCCACGGTGCAGGTAACTGGGACACACTGTGGGATGTTTGTAGGACAATGCCACCCTCTTCAATGCCCAGAAAAGATGCTAGGAGGTTTTTTTTCTTTTCTTTTTGGGATCTTGTTAAACATTTGAGGCTTTTCAGTTAGCGTTTTGTTAAAAAGTTGTATTCATCCCTTAATAGCTGACTAAGTGTGACCCAGTTGGCAACAAACTTCCATCACTTTCCGATCTCATTAAGACGTTGGTTGAACAGGAGCAGCTCCACCAGGCTTTGTGTGCAGAGATGAGAGGAGCTTCATTACTCTGCCCGCTGTGCGTTTACAATATTTGCCTAAACGCAGAGTTACAACCTTCGCACCCAAGTAGCTCTTTTGATTTTCTTACGTGTAGGCCTTTGACTACACCACAAGACTTGATCAAAGTTTTAAATCACACACATCTCAACCAGGATCGCTTTAAGAGACTTCTGTTGCTTTTGACAACATTCTGACTAAAAAGTGGGAGGAACTGGTAATGTGTTAGACTGGATCAGGTCTTGCTTAGTCGACCAGGATGTCATTTAGCAATTGGAAATATTACCACACCTGTCTTTTATAAAGGAACATGTTAGGAAGCTAAATTTCTTTAAAGCCATTTGATATATAGTGTTTTTATAACCACTGAAGATAACATAGTTACTTGATTGTGCTATATAATGGCACAAAGTGCCTGGATAGTACATGACACCGGCCCTTTAAGGAGGATTAAATGGGGCTAGTGGGCCAATGAAGCCGCTTTAGGATCCTTGTATATAGAAAGATAAAAAGAATGAGTGCATTTCCACCAAAAAAAACTCAGACATTTTCTGAGTTTGAAAAGTCAAAATTGGCTAGAAAAAAACTCAGACATTTTGAGCTTCATCTCAGACATTTTAGAGAAAAATCTGGAAATTTTCTGAATTTGATAAGTCAAAAAACGTTACACTTTTGAAATTCAGAAATTTCCATGTTTTTTCTAGAAAATTTCTAGGCTTAATTTAGTTTTGTTTTTCTAACAAAATTGTAACTTTTCAAAATCAAAACTTTGCTTGCTGTTTGTAGGAAATTTCTGGGAGCAATCTTGATTATTTCTGAGGTTTTTCTAGCAAACTTTCAACTTTTCCAACTCAGAAATGTCCCTGTTTTTTTATAGAAAGTTTCTAGTTTCTTTATTGCCAGAGATGTACTTTTCCTCTATTCCTCTACCTACCATAACCCTAGTACTACCAGCGCAAAGACGCCCTTTAAGTTGCATCAACAGAGTCATATATGTCAGTAAAATCCACACTAACCGGTGCAGTGGCAGAGGAACTGGCTGTGCAGCAAAGTATGAGCTGAAAGGCTGAGCTGCGGGTCGAAGCGCTGACTGAGGCCTGCAGCGGTGAGCGTCTGCTCAGAGATTCCATCAGAGGGAGGTTTAGCACCGTCCTGCTGATCTGGCACAGCTACAGTCAGTCTCTGTTGCCTGTGTTTGCTTTCGCATCACGCCCTGCATGCCTTCAGGTTGAAGCGCTGAAGAAAACACGCAGCTTCTCAAGTCAGAGGCTGTTAGGAAATCACACTGCTGTCAGGAAGGGAGCGTGAGCTAAAAGTCTGCAAATATGAGCCAGATCCTCTGGACTAGATGCTTGTTATCAATGTGTGTGTTCAGTTTTCAAGGTGAAGATTTGCTACCATTGATTTCAACTCAGTTCAGTTTTATTCCTACAGTTTGCTTGCGTTGCATCATTGACTTTACAGCTGCTCCTCACATTGAACATGCCTGTAGCAAAAGTAGAGAAGAAAAAAATCCTCTTTAACAGTAAGAAAAAATATCTGAGAGAAAGCATAATGTTGAAATGATGGCAAATAATGGCAACTGGAGAGTAGGAGAAGATGAAAGTGACAAAACATGGTCAGTTATTTGTGACCAAAGGGGGCAGCACTGAGAATAAAGTGGAACTAAACAAACCCACACAAAAATGTCAAAATTTGAATAGAAATATAAAGACAGAACCCTAAATAACTTATTTAGAGTTTATCAAGAAAAAAGCAACAAAAAAACAAGTTGATTTGATTTGGTTAGTTACACTTTACACATGCAGCCAGAGCTACATGGTGTCTGTGTCTGGAGTCTAGACCTTAATCCAAGCCACATGTGTCAAGATTTCATATCTGCTGGTTACAAAATCTATCCAAATGATTTCATTTATTAAAAGGGATGGGCAAAAATGTAACTTTTAGACCAACAAAGCTGGTGGTTTTACAATTAGCTCCTTAGCAGTGGGAATACAAACGCTGGGTTGCATTTGGTGGGTTTATCAGATGAATTCCCAGTAAAAATATAAGCGAGACAAAATGTAAGTAAAGCTTCATGGAGAATGAAAACTTTTTAGTATTCTGAGTCTCCTGGTTTCCTCTGAGGCGTCTCCAGGAAGCCAATAGGTGCAGGCAGCAAACTGCCCCTGCACAGAACCAGCCAGCAACGTTGTGTATCCTGCACACACACATACACACACACACCTGCACGCAGTTAGCAAACAAGCTCCACAAACACACAGTCTCCCTTCTGTGGCTGCAGCAGCAGCAAACAGCTCACTGACAGATGATTCAGAGCACTCCCGATGAGAACAATGCCCCGGTGCCATCCTCACACCACCAGTCTTTCCCACAGTTGCCATGGGAACCCTTGCTCGTGTCATCTTCCAGCAGAAGTGTTTGTGTTGTCTTGCTTCCTACCAAGCTGGGAGTCACGTGCTCGGCTGACAATGCCAGCAGGAAAATCCCTGCTTCAAGGACGGCAGACAGAGAGCACCGCAAAAAAAGAAGAAAAGAAAAACGTATGCAGTGATGAATTTAACATACTCAGTCTCAAGAAAGCTTTTTTGGTGGATATTCAGCATCAGTCGGTTCAGGGCCGTATGGAGACCTTTGGAGGGGCAGGGGCTCAAAGGTAAAAAAGGGCACATTGAACAAGATCTTAAAACACTGAACAACAACATAGCAACAACCCATATTAATCAATAATTTAATTGGATCATACTATATCATTGCCATCATGTGAGAACAATTCAAAGCAGATTTATATTTTTCCCAACAGGTATAAAGTTGCTGTTTCTGTTGCTGACAGTCCTGGAGGGCTGAGCTGATCTGAGACTGTAGCTGTTAAACAGACCAGAGGAGAAAAGGTCAAAGGTTATAAAGTTATGAAATAATAACATTTGTTGCCATTTTACTAATTAAGCTACCATGGCTACAATATGGTGCAATATTTGTGTTTGAGTTGGGTTTGTTCACAAATACATCACAGCAAATAACCAATAATCAGTGATTGATTTTAAACTCGGCCAATAAACCTGGTCTCCTCTCACAGATTCACCTTATTGATATTTAAACATATTTCGGGAAGGAGGGATGATCTGTCTAAGACCCCATGTTACCTTAGGCCGGCCCTGCATGAACAGCCGCTGAGATGTGCATCTCTGCGATTTCTCTGGATCTGGGATGTGGAATCCACCTGGAATCTACCTGGAATCCCCCGGTGGGCCCCATGTCAGTCCCCCGATGCTTTGGGGACATTTTGATTCATTTATTTGTGGCATGTTTGGTTTTATGCTACAGTTCTAATTATTGCTACAGTATTTTCTCTGATGTTTATTTTGTGAACTCTAAATGGGCCGAATCTTCCTTTAACACTTGAGGTTCTGCAATAACTTCTATCTACAGCTGCTTACCTCCAGCCCAGATCCCGTCAGCAGCGACTTTAACCCGCCTGGTAGAAACTTTAAGGAGAAACAGAGTGAACAGTCATCAGGTAGTACCAGGTGGTACCAGATGGTACCGGGGCTTTGATCTGCATCGTGACATAAAGATAAAAAAAAACAACAAAAAAAACCTCCAAAAGGACACCAGGGCATCAAGAATATAAGGGCTGGGGCTCAAGCCCCCTCCGCCCCCCCTCCCCCTCTGCACTTGCCTGGTCGGTTCTCTCTTCCCATCGTCACAGTTTTTATTAGAAATAAAAAACGCAGCATACATCCAGTGACTCCGACCTTTCTGCGCCTGGAGCCGGTTGTTCTCAGTCAGCCTCCTGCACCCACTGGACGCTGATGGAGGAAACTCATAAGAGGCAATAAACTGAGTAACTCGATCAGAGGGAAGCTGCGGATTTGTTGAATCCAATTTGTGGTGACCGTTTTTTTTTGTTTAAAGATGAGCAGCAACCAGAGGGGAGACCGCTCTGCTTCATGAATAACACTGAAGGAAGTGATGGCGAGTGTAAACAAACTACAATTAACCACTTCAATCTCACCGCTTCTTCGGCTGACGTCAACTTTAGTTTTGGTCATTGTGATGCAAAAACCAAAGAAATCCATTTCTTGGTGCAGCTTTTCCCACAGGCTGCAGAGGTCAGCAGATCCCTGCATTCATTCATCTTGAAGTGAAACTCTGTCACAGATGCAACAGAAGTGATGCAAAAATGAACATTGTTAAAAAAAAAAGAGAGAAAGGAAAAAGAAAAAAGTAAAAAAAACAAAGCACTTTGTTTCACCTGCAGCCTTTAAAGATCAGCTGTTGAAAACCTGGTCATGCATCATAAAGCAGTTTGAAAATTAAAATAAAACGACGTTGATATGGTGTAACAGTGACGTTGAGATGAATATTTTACATTCCTTACAGACAATGGTGTCCTTCAGATTAGGATGATCTGAAAACAAGGTGACTAACATTTTGTTTCTCAGAAATTCTCAGTTCACAGGCATCATTTCATTATGCTGCCTCTTCTTTTTCAGCATTTAAACACTGTAAAAACGAGTGTTTCTAATTGCTCAGTTCTCAGCAGTTGCTAAATGCCATTATTAATGTGAATAATTGGCAATAGGAGTTTAGTAGAAATAGAGGCTGCCGGAGAGGAGAATATTCCCATGAAAGAGCAAAAGGGAGACAGGTAACATAATAAACATCTTCATGATGCCATTTATTCTTCTGTGTCTGATATCGTCAGGATGCACAAACAGCAATTCTTAAAAGTCCAGCAGGTTTTGCTTCAGAGATCAGGTCAGGTGTGTGTGTGTCTCTGCAGGGTGTGTTTCCTCCAAACACACCCTTATCTCTGCATCCATGGTTGCTGTTGCGGAAGTTGTGACAAAATTGACTTGCAGCTCTATGAATGCTGGTAGATGGAGTCTGATTAGTCTGTTGGAGTAAAATGGAAACATAACAGTCACTTGTTGCTTTTTAATAAAAGAACAGCTAGAAAGGCCTAAACGTTGCCAAAACACAACATGTTGAGAGTAAAATGAACAAGAGTTATTATATGATGTTAGCGTTAGCTTCTTATGCTAGTGATATTAAAACAGTCCTGTTCCTTTATTTAGAGGCAGTATTATGTGTTTTCCAGGCACATAGTGTCATTTTATAGCGCAGTCAAGTTGCTACAGCTGTTATAAAAATGCTATATATACTAAATATAACTTAAAAAAATTTGACTTCCTAATTTAACACCTTTAAAATTGGGCCTCCATCTCTTTAAAAACTCCTGCTCTTTCTGAAACTCCGCCTTCAGGAAGTCGTCACATCATGGCTCCTCTATTGACACTTTAACAAACTCTTATCGCTGTTTCACTGAGAAGCAGCTCAGCAGACATACACTTCCACCAGGTGTTCGCTAATTGCTGCTGGCTAGTCTGAAGGAGCTGGGTGGAAGTGGAGCTGGGTTGCTTTCACTGCTGAAGTGTTACCATGGAGATTAAAGGATTTCTCAAACATGAATGAATCAAGGTAACATTCCAGGTGTGTTTTTGATGAGACAATTACTTTACAAAGCCAAAAAAGGTAAAGTTTACATAATACTGCCCCTTTAATTGACTCATTTTATAAAAAGTCATCACAGTAGTTTCTAACCATCTTTTTATTATTATTATTATTATTATTATGTTTAACACAGACCACATAATCGTTTGAGAGATGATTTTGAATTTTTTGACTGAGGCATGTGAGCCTGTGATTATGTTCCTGAATCCTCTCATCTGCATCAACACTGAGAACATTTCCCTTCAGGAGTCGACTTTAATGACCGGAACATTCAAATAAAAAAAAAAGAAAGATAGAATGAAAGAAAGAGAGAAAAGAAGAAATGAACGATTTCTAATGACAATGAAAGCTTCCTGTAGAGAAGCATCCTGGCAGAAACAGCAAAGCAGCACGCTGTTATTTTCCTCCCTGCTCGCTGACAGCACATGTTTTATGGAGCCGATAGAATCTCCCTGACTCTTCAGGGCAGCTCACACTTCTGCCGGCTCCACTGCTTATCTCTGGACTGATCCGCCGTGTCTCGGCACAGAGCTGCTCATCCAGCAGGTCAAAGACTCTCCAGACGAGCTGCAGAGAATACTCCAGGCAGTGAGGCCGCAGTACAAGCACAACGCAGCGATTTTATTGCTTTAAATGGTAAATTTATCTGCTCCAGCTTGAGTAAACAGTTATGTGAGCTGTTTTTGTTGACTTTTTGTTGAAACAGCTGTAGTTTCACTTTCACAAACCCACAATTCAGCTTATGTTTTGTTGGATCTCTGAACATCTTTAGAGTTTTCTCTGGCTATTTTCTTCTAAACTTATAGATCTGTCATATTCTGCTGACCAGGTTATAAACATACAATATCTCACCTTAAAGTATGCATGTTCTCCCTATGAATGCATGGATTCTCTCTGGGTACTCCAGCATCATTCTCACAGCCCAAACACATGACTTATATAACTGACTGCATATGTTACATATACAGCTCTGGAAAAAAATTAAGAGACCACTGCAAAAATGATCAGTTTCTCTGATTTTACTCTTTACAGTTATATGTTTGAGTAAAATGAACTTTGTTCTTTAATTCTATGAACTACTGACAACACGTCTCTGAAATTCCAAGCAAAAGTTTTTTATTTATATGCAGAAAATGTGAAATGGTCAATATAACAAAAAGCTGCAGAGCTTTCAGACCTCAAATAATGCAAATAAAACAAGTTGATATTCATTTGAACTCAGAAAGAGTTCAGAAATCAATATTTGGTGGAAGAACCAGCAGGTTTTCAGTGCAGTGGGCTCTTCAGTTTTTCCAGAGCTGCATTTATATTTTAGAAATTATTGGATCTGCATCTGGTCAAATTAAAAGTCATTGTTTAAGGTCCAAAGAGACATTTTAGTCCAATCAAAACTGACTGGTCTAAAACTCTCATGGAACAGAATATGAGACAAGTATAAAAACAAAACAAAAAAACAGAAAGCTTAGACTGAAATTTAAAGACAACCTCTTATTGATATCAATGTGCAACAAAAAACAACAATTTGTCCAATTTGTTATTTGTTCAAGACCAAAATATAAAAAAAATAAAAATGGGAATATATGGTTGTTGTACTGGCGATGAAAAAAGGGACAATTTAATCAAAAGCATCAAAATGCTAAGTTGTATAAAGTATGTAGTAAGAAGCTGCTAGTTTAGTAGTTTAATCGCTTTCATAACTTGTTTGTTGTTGGAGTTTCTCAGTAGAACTCCCAGATTCCCAAACAGTGGCAGCATGAAAAACCTGGTTTTACTGTGGATAATTTGTGTTTGTAAAGAAAGAAAAAAACGGAACTAAAGAGTGTAAGTCTGTGGACCATGTGTTAGCAACAGAGGTCCCACATTTGAGCCCAGCTCCTTCCAGGCTTTTCCCAGCTAATCTAGGAAAAGACTATGTTTAAACTTTTAATATGTCATATTTTTTAATATGTCAAAAATACATAAAAACATATAAAAAAAACCAATCCTGACTTTTAAGTGATAGCAGTTTTGAGCAGAACTTAGCTGTTGATCAGACATTTTTTTAACAGAAACATTCGTGCTGGTCTGAGTGGAGTCAGTTCTGCTAAGAATTTCTATCATTTTTCATCAATTTGTTTCTCGCAAATTCCATCAGATACTTTTCAAAAGACATTTTAGAAACCCTTGAACAGCAAGCACAACTGCATTAGAAAAAGCAGAAGATCGGAACAAAGCGACGCTCCTGTGGACACCAGACCTTTGTGTTGGGTTGGCTTTGAGATAAATAATTGACTGTTTCTGCCCACACACAGAGGCCTTAAATAATAAATGTGCAGAAAGAAGCTGTTAAATGCAACTTTGTTTTGTGCATTGGATATGAGAGGCTGCTCCAGTAAGAACACACCGCTGCTTCACAGTGTGAAAAGAATCAGCATGAAAATGAAAGACGACAAGCTGCAGCTGAACTCTGGAGATGCTGGTACGAAGCCGCTTGACAATCTCTGGATGCGGCTCCAGTCCGGAGATAGTTAATGGTTCTGGAGCTCCATAATGCTCTTTGAGTCAATTGGATTTTCTCTAATTAGTTGAATTTTTATTTCCAGCTGAGAAAAGATGTCTCTTTTTTATTTGAGCATAGTTCCTAATGAAAATGGGAACAAATTCTTACTAGACGGTCTGTCACTGTAGCAAATTTTGCTGGACGATAAACTGTCCCAGAATTTATTGCAATAAATGATAATATTTTCCTGAGAGCATCTTCAAATGGTATAATAATGCACAGACACGTTCAAGATCAATAAACTTTAAATTCTAATGAACATCTAACACTGGAACTGGGAGACATTTTAAATGTCCAAAATATAAATGACCAAAACAACAAAAAGAACAACTAAAATGAATCACGAAGTCTCTGTGAACAGAACTGTGCTTCTATAAAAGGGCTGATTGAGACCAAAGCACCAGACTGAAGACTTTTATCATCCAGTTTTTGGTAGAAAGAGAGAAAATAAATGGATTGTTTTATTTTGTAATTCTAATTCTTACTTAATTACTACAAAATTAACTCGAACCATGATGACAAATTAAGACGTTATGATACTTATAATGATTTTAGTCCAAGTAGGACAATGTCCTCATGTTTTCTACTCATATTCTAAAAATGCAGCAATTTTCACGCTAAGACCCTCCCCCTGGCTCTGATTGGTTGTTTGTGACAAAGCGATGCATTTCTGCAGTTGAAATTCAGTTTTATTCACAGACGCTGTCCCATGTTGTACTGTCACAACATACTGACAGTATTAACAAATATGTAAAAAACTAAAGGATGAAATGAAACCGATTCCAACAACTCAGAACGATAAGAGCCTTTTGTAGGTCGACACGTTTTGAGATTTTGAACTTAAAACCCCATCGCTTCCTTCTTGTGATTGTTTAAATGATTTTGTGATAATCCCAGAACAGAAACCCGTTCTTTACTCCTCAGCATGTTGTCTGTATATCTGAGAAATACAAAAAGAGGAGATTAACCCCCCCCAACCCCTCTGCATATATTTATAGACAAAACACCCCAAACTTGAAACAAACCAAGTAATGAGGTTCCCACGGAAACGTTTGCACATAATAAGCGACCTTTCTGTTGTGTTGTCTGACCACGACGCTGAAGTCAGCTCTGTGTGTGTTGCTGGGCTGCAGAGCTGGACGGAGCCAAAACAATGCAGCTCATTGGGTTTGGCCTGGAGAGGTGACACTGTGCCAGCCTCATAAACAAGGCTCTGAGCACAGATAATGAGCCTCTGCAGGCACCAGTGAGATCTGCTAATGAGAGGACAAAATGAGAGCGAGGTGGATGGCAAGTTAAAGGAGGAGAGTGTGCTGTCTTTAAAGACAGCAGCATCACTCCAGGCTTCAAACGGAGAGCGGAGGCTCTTAGAAAAAGCTTCAGCAAATATAATCCCAGCCTGGATCACCACCTCAAACTACACTGCAGCAATCTACCGTATGGTGCTACAAACACACACTTGCACACACACACACAGACCCCTACACACCCCATGCCGAGCATCGACTGACAGTTGATAACTTAAAGGAATAGAGATTTTTGAAGTGAGTTTCTGTGAGCAGATTCCAAGCAGATACTATTTTACCTCCAGCAGATTAATCTCTGAAGCTTCTGATTTAGTAAATGAATGAATATGAAATCCAGATTAGTTGATCCCACAATGGCTGGTTGTTAGGGTCCAAAACAGAAGCGGACTTCTACTATCCTGAAGTATGACCTTGACAGAGCCTTACTTTAAAAGTCCTCAGCGTCCCTTTAAGAGCTCAAACTACACCTTTATGTCTTAAAGGGGCAGTACACAGCGCCATTTTGTAACACTTTGTTACCTTCAGTTGTTATAAAAATGATGATATATCAAACATAATATATCGGGCAATTTTTGTAAAATTGCCTGTTTTAGCCTTAAATCATGTTCTGTTATTCTCTCATCAAAATCATACTTTGACTCTTTCCTGCACGTTTGAGAAATCCTTTAATCTCCATGGCAACCATGTGCAAAACGCCTGGGTGGACCTAGCACCGCCTTCAAGATGCATCTCCTCCTCACAGCTGCAGCTTCTGAGTTTCCGCCTCACACAGCAGCCCTTCCTCCACTCAGCTCCTTCAGACTAGTCAGCAGCAATTAGATTCTAATGCTGCTGGCATTAGAATCAAACATTTTCTGAGCTCATTATAGGAGCTAGTACTCAGTGAAACGCTGGTAAAAACGTCATTAAAGGGTTAATAGAGGAGTAATGTGATGACTTCCTCAGTTTCAAAAAGAACAGGGGTATTTAAAGAGACAGAAGCCTACATTCAAGGTGTTAATTTACAAAGTCAAGTTTCTTTTAAATCATATTTGATATATACAGCGTTTTTAACACGACTGAAGGTAACATAGTTACTTGATTGTGCTATGAAATGGCACTATTATGGAAAATACATGATATTGCCTCTAAAGGAAATTTGACTGTACAATTTAACGTCTTGAAATTGCACCTCTGTCCCTTTAAGAAGTGCCTCTTCTTTCAGACACTTTGACTTCACCAAGCCAACAAAACAATGTTCTTCTATTATCCCATTGAACTGATCTCAGGATTGTTTCACTGAGAAGCAGCAGCTCATTGTAGGAGCTGCTGCTAGTCTGTAGGAGCTTGAGGGGAAAAGGGTGCTCTGTGAGGCAGAAGCTCAGCTGGAGACTGCAGCTCCAAGGTGTTGTTTTTGAGATGAGAAGAACATTATACACCCTACAAATCTAAACCTCTGAACCTGCAGCAGCTTTTGATTCTAACTGAACAGTTTTAGATGATTTGTTTCACATATTTCACACTAGAACCAACTAATTACTAATAAATAGACTCAGTGGACCCCTGGTTCAAGAAAAGCCTATGCAGTGACCTGATGCTAAGATTCACTGAGGTTAAGTGTGTGGGTACAGACTCCAGAGAGACACACACACACATGCACACACATGTCGGGGTGAGTGGGCGGGCCTCCTGTTATGAGACTGCAGAATGAGTCACGTGTTTTTCGGCAGTCGCTTCGCAGCATCTGAACAGACGTATCTTGAAAAGCGACTGACGTAGATCGAGTCTGTTATGAGCGATTAGATCCAGTTAAATATTCTCGGTTGGGATGCGAGTGGATTCCTGGTGATGGAACGAAGCAGCAGGCCTCTGTTTTCAGAGCAACACTGATCATTATTAGCAGTAATTAGCATAATGCCTGGAGTGTGGCTGAGTTACTAACTGCTGGTGGCTGTTTAAGTCAGCGTTACATCAGCACCAGCTGCTTCCTGGTCACACACACAAACACACGCCCACACGTTCTGTTTTTCTGCACTCACAAGGACTTCCAGTCATTTCTATAGCTGAACCCTGACACCAACAGGTTTGTCCGAACCCAAACACAGCTCATCCTCTGATGAGGCCCAGGCCGTGGCTCCCATAAGAAGCGATTGGTCCTCATAATGTTGTAATTGTTGGGGAAAAAAATGGGCCTTACAAAGTGAGAAATGTTAAACACACACACATTGCATCTTTTCTGCTTGCTCATCTGTTATTAACTAATATTTAATTTAGGAAATGCTCTCATGAAACTGGGACTTTCAGACGAGGGAACTGGAGAAGAATCATAATGAGGTGGGGAGGATTTTGGTCTCAGAGCTAACTATTAACTGGATCAGCCTGCGTCAGCGCTTTGTAGCCTTCATCTTGGACAAAGTTTTCTGGAGCAACGTTACGGTAATTAAAGACGCTGCAGGCTATCCACACAGAAGCGAAGAACAAAAAGGGAGAAGGAATCATAAGGCGAGGTCACTGTTGTTAGGACACGCTGCTTTAAGATTCAACTGAAGTGCAAATATAAGCAAATGTACCGTTTGAGAGCTAACCAAGAGGATCCACCACCCGACCTACAGCCCACCAACAAACACACACACACACACCAACCCCACACACACACACACCGGAAACTACTGGGAATACATTATGTGTATGCTGGAGGTCACTGAGCAACCCTGAGTTCCAATATGGCAGCCATGTTTAAAACATGGAGCGATGGTTGCATGTTTAAGCTATTTATTAGCACATTTGATGTATTATATCAAACTAAATCTTACTGTTATTTTAGTTTCTTTGAACACATGAAACAGAGAAAAATGTATTTATTATCAGCTTGTCTTGCTAATGGAAGCTAGTGCCAAAACAAACAGCAAACCCCACTTCCTGCTTTCTCCCAGAATGAGGTGTGTGACATCACACCTGACCTGTCACCAAACTCTGAATTCAGTAACCCTAACCCAACCTTCTGTCTGAATGTATTTACAATTATATAAAACCTAAATTGTTGTTTTGCTTCAAAACAGACACATTTAGCCATGATGCAAATTAGCTACATTAGGCGTAATAGAACACGATTTCCAGTTTTGGTTATGTAGATTTTTCCAGTGATGCTAAACTTTGGAACTGAAGAACTACCAAAGTTTCACTACACTCATCTTTGGCAAAGTAAAACACTAAATACTGTGAAGTTAACCAGATTTTGTTCACACTCTCACTGGTAGATGTGTTTCTTAGACAACACTTAAAAAGTTTGACGATGAATTCACACCTGTAAACTGCAGTTCATTTGTCTAGAAAGCCTGGTTTGTTTGGGGAAGTGTGATTGTGCAATCGAACTCTGAAAAGAAGAGTAAACTCTGGTCCACCTACTAACCTCGGTCTCAGTTTGGTTGTAATGGACTCTTGTTCGGTCCAAATGCATATGCTAGGGATGCTCAAGTCCAGTCCTCGAGAGCGACCGAGGACTCTCGAGGACTGGACGTACTCCAACAGACCAGGATCAGCTCTGAACAGGCCTGGTAATGAGCCGTTCATTTGATTCAGGTGTATTGAAGCAGGGATGCATCTGAAAGTTGCAGGATGGTAGCATATGTGAACGCCAAGTGGACCAGAGACCGCTCCAAAGGCAGGAAGCGGACTATGGCACCGGGCATTCTGGGTAAATACAAAACAAAACAAATGCACGAGTCTAAGACCAGCGGGAAAAATAGTTGGTGAAGTCGTACAACTAAAATCTGAAGCCACTCCATTTTTATTTAGATATTGTAAAGAAGGAAGTCAAACCCAGAGTCTTCTTCAGAGGTTTTGGTGCTGTTTCCTTCAGTGGTTTTTGGTGCAGCGCCACCACAGGCGAGGAGGGGAACAGCTTTTTCAATTAGTTTTTAGTTAGTGCAGAGTGAAATCCAACTGCAGTAGCTGAAATATAGCAAATGTTACAATTTTGGTCCCCAATCGAGTTTACCGGACTATCAGTTGTGATAGGACTCTTTCATGTTAGAAGTCATTCAATGATGCATGGTTTGGTATTTGGTAGTATACCTGCAGGAAACCTATGAGCACGTCTTCAACTCCGCTGAGAGGAATTTGTCCGTAACACAGGACAGCGGATAAACAGATAAGATATAAAATTCAATGTTTTCCAGCTATCCAAATTAAAAGCTTTTGTTGTAAAGAAACGTGCTACACGTCTCACAATGCCTTCCCGTTTACTTTCACAACCCCAAAGATGCAACTCAGCCTCTTGGATTCAGCCAACTTGATAGTACCCCGATATCTGACAGCAGTGCAAACTGAGGAGTGTGTGTACACACACAGAGTGAGTAATGATGATTTTAAGCAGGTGTGAAGGACCAGCAGAACAGTAGGGCAATCAGCAGGACATGGAACAGGCGTCGGCTTCTGATTTTCCAGTCTCTCTGAAGCTTTGCATCAGCCAGTTAGATGGACAGGAGCAAAACAAAACTGATAGCAGGTCCAGCCATTTTAGGTTCTCTAGGAAACCAAACGGTTATTTTCAAGTTATATGTTTACTTGCAATGCTGATGGTGTAGTGATTAATTAGACAGAGTAAATTATTACAAGTTTTTATTTTTGCAATTTTAATAATTATGGCAGAGAGGTAAAATAAAACCCTAAAGACCAAATTGCCTCAAAAAGTTGTAGGATAGCAACTTTAAAAACAACAACAACAACAACAACAACAACAACTTGTTTTTCCATAAAAGGTTTTAGAGCTAGGATGATAAAACACTTCTTTTGCATCATGAGTCACATGATAACCAACCAGATGTTGCCCCTGGCGCAAACCACGAAGGGGAAGACAACAGGAAGTAGTTGGAGGCTTATGCACAGCATGTTTTTTGATAACTCATCACGTAAACAAGCTTATTCAGATATAATTTTAAATGTGTTTTCTATTTAATGGAAAGAAAGCATATGGAAGATTTTATTTTTTTTATATTAGCAGAACATTGACAAAGTTTTCAACTTTCAACTTCAACTTTATTGTCACTTCCTCTTACATGTCCAGACATACAAGGGAATCGAAATGACGTTTCTCGCCCTCTCACGGTGATACAAGACAGGGCATTACTAACATTAAGTAACAATAAGAGGCACAGTCTAACTAAAATTACCCTAAGCAATTTTGCACTCATTTGTAACGGAAACTCAGCTACCATCTGACATAAGGACATCAGGGCACATTGTGCAATCATGATATGAAAGGTGTTATTAAGGAGAACTTATCATGATCATAGAAAGAAAATCAAAGGTACCCATATCATTTCAGATAAGCTGGATAGTGTGAAGACACCGTTTCTTTCTCCAGTTATTGTCAGATGGTTGATTTCTGAAAACTCTGCATATGCGGTTAAGTAATTAAGATGTGAGCTAATTGTTTATTAAAACAATGAAAACTCTGCAGAGACGAGGCAATCAATTCACAGAGAGAACTTGTTTCCTTCACCTATTGATCCATGAGGAACAGTCAGAGCCTGAGCTCACAGTCTGCAGTGATTGATTTAGGAAAGGCTTGTTTTGTGGTCAGAACATTGCTGTTATTTCTTTTTGTCTTTGGGCTGTCCTGCCTGCATTTACAAAAATCTGCAGTCTACCAAGGTCAAGAAGAGGCTGGGTCAGATATTTTGTAAATCTACCAGCTTTGATTTTTACTAAGACTTGTAGAAGTCCAAAATATCCCCTAGATATTTACCAGGAAGCTGACTAGTTACAATCATTTTGTCCAACATATGAACAAATTGTGCCAACAGGGGACAGATATTTTTAGCTGAGCTGTTCACTGGTCATTTCAGAAACATGCTAATCAAAATGTTTGAAAAGCAAAGAGAAGTGCTTCCCTGCTGCGACAGGAAGGACGGAGAAACAAAACAAAGCGGAGCAAGTAAAAGAGAGTATTGATGGGGAAAAATGAGAGGCAAAGCAAGGTTAGAGGATCAGGTGGTTGGACACTCATCAACCAGAACCAGAGCAGGAGAGGAGAAATGAGAACAGGTAATTATGTTGGAGATTTTCTCTGCATTTACTGTAACAAAACCAGTGGGAGGTCATTAAAAAAACAAAATATAGATATTCCTGAAAACCTCCAGAGAAACTGCCAGAAAAAAAGGCATTTTTCTTATTATGAGCTGCATCAACACTATGAGAGGAAAGACCGCCAGTAAACACTCCAGTAACTAGCAGAATGTATGGGGACTGTCCACATACTGGTGTAAGAAGAACTTCATCTGTCAAAGTCTTAGGCACCAGCAGGCTGGAGAACCAGACGCCTCACATCCTGCAGGACTTCCAGGTCCAGACGGACAGGATGGTGAACACTTTCATCACATATTATAAGTAATGACAAGTTTAGGTCTGCGTATGAAAATATATGACTTCAGCATCATCAGTGTTCAGCTTAGCAACGCTGCCACTTAGTTTATGATATTTGGTCATAAATAACCAATCAGAGCCAGGAGGAAGTTCTTAGCACTGCCAATCATGCTTGTGTACACACTGCTAAATGTGCTAGTGAGTGGCAAAGAAACATGTCATCGGTGGCTATGCTAACTAGGATGATCATTCACAATACACTCTACCTTTGGGAAGTAGCTGCACAGCATGATTGACAGCACTAAGAACTTCCTCCTGGCTCTGATTGGTTGTTTCTGACTGAGCGATCTCATGACCAATCATAAACTGCTTCTGATGCCACTCCTTATGGGCAGTGCCCTAGATTTTCATATATTTTCATATATATTTGATGAATTAATATTTAATTTCAAGGCAGTAAGAAGCTTCTGATCGAACAAGCAATTCATTTTTCTAAGTATAATTTCAAGGACATAAAATCTGAGGGCGGCTGGTGTAGATCTGCCTCTGCGTAACAAAAACCACAAACACTTCTCTACCTACTGAGCCTAAAGGTTTAGCTCTGAAAAAGTAAAGTGTAACCTTGGAAAATAATCCAGCAGGTAAACATAAATCATTGAGTTGGTGAAATCAGTGAGAATCTGAGGTGTAAAAGACCTTGAAGTGGGCTGAGAACACATTCTGCTTCTACTGCTGCTTCCTCAGGCCTGGAGCCCAGGATGAGACGAAACTCCATCTTAACTGTTTAATATTATGATAAATGGAGAGAAGCCGCGATATCACTGTGACTGGAGCAGGGAGTGAGGAAGTGGAATGTGAAATTAGATGGTGAATGTGTCTCTGCTGACAAACCCAAAGTGAGATGGAAAAAGCATCATAATGGGATGACAAAAATCCTTCCATCGCACTGGAAGGATTTTTGTCAAACTACGGGTATCATGCGGCTTTGTGCTCAGATGAATGTGTGGGACGGGTTTTATTTGTGTAGTCGCCGCCCACAGGTGAAGCAGAATTTGTCATTCTTGTGATTAGGAGAGGAAAGGATTATGTGGGATTTCCTTAACATTAGATGTTCTATTTTAGTTTTCGGGAAGTCGTTGAGACTTTAGCACACAGTTGGCATCAAGAGATGGAAGTGAAGGGATGAAAAAAAAAAAAAAGAAGATGCATTGAACCCAGAGGAACATTATCTGTGACAGCTCCTCTTCACATGATTCACAAGACAATAACATGCTGTAGTCACACTGCAGTCCCCGGACCCCGGATCGCAGTAAGAGACACAAAGAGAAAGATGCAGCAGCTACTGGAAGAGAGCAGAGAGAGGAAAACATGCAAAGACTAAACAAAAAATCAGTTTGATTTCTGTCTGCTGACGGTAGCGTCTTCACATTTTGGTATCAGTGTCATGATAATCAGTAGCTCTATTGAATTTCTTACTAATTGAAAGATTAACATTTACTGACCTCTGAAAGATTGCAATATGAAAAATACATATAGTTTGGTTATTAGCGGAAAATTGGCTTTTTTTTTTTAAGAGGTTGGAACTCAAATCTGGGAATAAGATTTTACTGTGCAGGTCAGAAAACAATTAAGATTTGCTAGCTTTTATTATAACTCTAGAAAGTTTAATTTTCCTTTTTTTTTTTATACTGCAGTCATTAGAACATAAAGCAAGGCAGGGAAAGTCTATTTGTATGACACATTTGATCAACAAGGCATTCCTAAACGCTTTACAAGACAAAAGCATGAAATAATAAATAACTAAATACTCCATAATTAAACAACCTGTTTCCCTTCCTAGCTTTTGGTGGCGCTGCACCAAGAACTACTGAAGGAAACGGCATGAAAAGCTCTGAAGAAGACACTGAGCACAACTTCCTTGTTCATGAAATGTAAGAAAAAACAGAGTGGTATCAGATTTTAGTGGTTGTACGACTTCTCTTTTATCTTTGAAAAATGTGCAGAATAATTTTCCAATTATTCTGCACATTTAGATTGAATAATCTAAATACAATCTAAATAAATTTAGATTGAATTAGAGTGAAGTCAGAGGTCTTCACTTCACTTCTGACTACGAACAATAAATTTCACTGGATACTCCCGTTTTATTGCTTTTTTTGTTTAGAAGGACCCAGAATGCAGGGCATTCAGGAAGCAGGAAGTCCACTTCCTGCTTTTTTGAGCAATCTCCAGAATTGCAAGTGATTTTTAAATTAAATGCCAAAAAAGCCCATATTATATTCCAAACAGAATAAACCAAAATGCAAATAAGAAAATGAAAGAAGACAAGAAAAAAATAATGTTTAAGCAGGAAACTAAACTTAGAGGAATTATAACATATGGCAATACCTTACTGGCAATAATTCCAAAACATTTTAAACCCAAATAAATAAGGAAATTATTTGAACCCAAATGAAAATTAAAACCCAACATCCAAAGATCACATCACAAGTAATGTCTTAGGAAGTCAGACATTTTTAAATGGATGGAAAAAAACAAAACAAAACAAAGATCCTCAACAAATATCCAAACTAAACCAGAGTCAAACATTGTCCCTCAATCAATATGCTGATACATGTTTTGATGGAGGAACCGCGTTGTCATTAAACCCATTTCCTTCATTTTGAGTTATTTTTTAGAAATTCCTCACAATTTTATTTATCTATTTTTTAACTGATAGAAATTCCAAAGTAAAAAAACAAAACAAAACAAAAAAACAAAGCATAAGCAGATCATGTTTTTACTAAATAATATTCCTTCTATTTTTCTTGCAAATGGATCGTGGCAACATGCCAGTTTAGTTAAACTAAAGGAGCTGATGACGGCCCAGGTTGTGGAGTAATTAGTCTTCACTTCAATAAACACCAACTCATTCAAATGTTCTGTTTTTCCTCAGGTAGCCTTGAGATATGTTTTACCCTGATACAGTTACACTCTTCAACATGTAACTGTATCAGTTTAAGACTTAAAAGAATCACTTTCTTCTGACTGCCTGGCTAAGTGAGGATTTTCTACAGTTTTCACTTTACTTTCTGATGATTTAGTGTTTCTTAGACATTGTATTTCCTACAATGTCTAAGAAAATGATCACATTGAGGGCTCTGGGCAACAGTAAAGTCTTAAAAAGTCCTAGACTAGATCATTTTGGCCCCAACCTTTGGTTCTGAACTCCTGTCCCTGTTTGTTTGTCAGATCTCTGAGTGGGCACCATCACACATTAGAGTTTATGCAAAGTGCTCAGTTTCTCATTTTGTAACAGGAATGGCAGCACACATATAACAGCACTACAATTCCCCCTCCTTTCCCCAAATGGGTGTTTGGGTGTAGCAGCAAATCACAAACAATTGCATCCCGTAAACTGAACCCTCATCAGTGGTCACATGCTAACATCAAGGCGATCCTTCTACCCAGCGTCTGCATGTTGTTGAACGCAACATGGATGAAATAAATCATCCAACGGAGGTCATCTTCTGGGGAAATGAGAAAACTGCAAAAACACAAAATCTACTACTACTTTCTACTGCTACTGGTCTACTTTCTAGTGCAAATATCTTAGTTCACTTGAATTAAGACTAAACTAACTTAGAAGTAACTTTCAGCAAGACACAGGAGCTTGTTTAAAGGCAACAATCCCTTAATATTGATGAAAAAGTGGTAGTTTCACTTTTAGATTATTTGACTTATAACACGACATTTAGTAAGTGAAATAATCTGCCGGAGGATTTTTCATCACTATTAACTAGCTACTGTTTTTAAACAAGCGCCTATATTTTGATGAAAAGTTACTTGTAAGTTAGTCTTGTCTTATTTCAAGTGAACTGAGATATTTGCACTGGAAGCCAGACCAACAATGTTTGGTAAGGTTTTGTGTTTTTTGCAGTGAAAGAAAGATGAATGTACTATTTTGTGTTAGATGGGATTCTGAATGTGCCGTAGTGCAGTGGTCCCCAACCTTTTTATTACCGCGGATTTTGCTGCGGCCCAGTGGTGCGGGGGGGGGAGGAACCATCAGATAATGCTTCTGCATGTTGGTGTTCCTGCTAAAGCCTTTTTTTTTTTTGCACCAATTTTCCCTTTACGACAATCTTATAACGTCCTGCAGTAGAATACCCATCTGTAGAATATTTATTTAATTTTATTAAA
>CAEFZY010024283.1:0-24002 GCA_903066815.1 Brachyrhaphis roseni
TATATAAAACTCCAATAATAAATACATTGATCACACAAAAAGTGATATGTTTCAGGCTTTTATTTTTGCTAGTTACAGTGAAATGAATGTTTTACTTAATGTTACACAAATGTGTTATGACAGAGAAAGGTAGGGGCAAGACTGCTGTGTGAAAATTCTTCAGCATACTGTCATTTACACCCTCAACCACGAGATTATCAAGAAAAAAATTCAATACAGGACTGACGACCTATTGAAAAATATGTTTTGTACAGTGCATACATTCAATATTTAGTTGAGACTCTTATACAAATGACTGCATCTATGTGGTGTATTTATTTTAAACGTGGCTCGTTTTTTGCCTTGAACTACAGTGATCAATGACTTTTTTCAGGTTTCCTCAATTTGGCCTCTAGAGGGAGCCATACCAAAGTAGCTGCACAGAAGTCCCCACTCCTTTGGTTTCATTCAGATTGGTAGGAAAGCAGCCATTGCTGCAACAACCTAGCCGAATGTATTAAAACAATAGCCAATAAATGAGTAAGTTGTTATTGGTATGTTTTAAATTTAAAACATACCAATAAAAAAATAATAATTAAAAAAATAACTTAAATTGGTTGACTGCAGATGTCATTTCACATTTTGCATTTACAGGGTTTGACCAACCTCGTTTCATTAAAAATAAAATAAAATGACAAAATTGGACATTTTATTATTATTCCCATGAAGAATGTGGCATCTTTAGAAGCTTATAATAATTTGTGAATGAAAAAATAAATAACTAAAATTAATTAAGACCACGAACATTCCAATTTTTAAAAATTGAGAATCTCAGAAAACACTTTATTATGGCTTTATATGTATATGCAGTTATTTGAGTGCTTTGTGCTGCATCATATTCCACAACATTTTATCCATGAGCGGAAAATACAACATGAGAAGGCAATCAGAAAACCCTCCCAAAAGAATTTTATATCAAACACACTTAATCAGACTGCATTAGTGTCTTGCTACAGCTAATATATATAATCTAAAAAAGCCTTTCACGAAAAAGAAAATAATAATTATGATACTTTTGTAAGTTGTCTACCATATACTTCATCATTAGAAATGAATAGTCATGCATCACTATGTATTAAAAAGTAGATATTGGGGTTTTCAATTAGTGGTGCCGTGGCTTAGTTGGTTAAAGCGCCTGTCTAGTAAACAGGAGATCCTGGGTTCAAATCCCAGCGGTGCCTTTTGTGTATTAATTTCTATGTAATAGGAGCTATCAAAGAGGTGCTTTATATAGATGCATACATCCAAGCTCCATCCACTGAGGTTATATTCTGAAAAAAAAAAAAAATCATGTATTATAAAGTGTACATGATAGGTTTCTTGAACTTTGCTGTTAAAAGTAAAACATTTTTATATCAGAATAATATTGTTTAAAAGTAAACAAAAATTAATCAGTATATGCTCTTCTATCTCAGTAAGAGTGACCTGGCTACGTCTAATATTTAGTTGATCCAAACATATAGAGACATGTGTAGATATGTTCAGAAAATAAGCTTTCGTTACTTTACGGGACGTAGTTATGGTTGTTAGTGTGTAGGAGTAGAATGGGAGGTGGAGCTGTCAGCTCTTTTCTTGTAAAACCAGCTCTCAGTTTCAATAAAGGACGCAGACACCATGTCTACTTTTAAGGCCATTAACTAAGCCATCCTGTTTTTATTGGCAAGATTAAGTTATGTCTGACTCTCTGCTCTGCTTCTACAAGCCTATACTGCTGGACAACAAATTGTGAAGAGCATATTTTCTTTAAGTCATGAGCCTGTTGTTGTTAACTTTGCATTTGTTCTGCCATGTCTCTCCTGAATTATTGGGTAGAAGCCTCTGCATGTTTCTGCTCAAGGTTTTTTCCTTTCTACTCTCTCCACTTGCTTTCCCATATGAACAATTATATTTAAATTAAGATGTACCTTTATAACGTTAAACATGTGCAATTGCTTTCTAGACATTAGTCATGCTTTCTTATATTGATGTTCTGCAATAAGATTTATGCTGAAATGTTATGTGTCAGCTGTGTTTTTTCCTCCTTCCTTGTGTTTTGTTGCTGTTTAGATGTGAACTTTTAGGTGATACCTTGCTAAATGCCTTATGAAATATTATCAAACTCATACAAATACAACCTAGCTCCGATCTACAATCTAATATATTTCCAAATCCTGTATATTTGTTTAGTAATATGTAGGGTTTCCACCCGTGCATTATAAGCCTGGCGGGCCACCAGGCTTTACTTGCGCCCCCACCATTGCTTGTTTATTCATTTAGGTTTTTTAAATGTTTGCCTTTCTCTAAGACTTCATAGTTGGTGTTAAGATATTGGTAATGTCTTCCAATAACACATAATTACCTAGCGATATTTTCAAATTTCCTGTCAACTTTAAACAATTTTTGTCTCAAAGACATGGTGGCCCGTCGGATAACTGCCGTAGCAGTTAGCAACTTTTCTGAAAGAAACCCTGAATACACCGTCCCTCTATTTAATCTCAAAATCTGAATCACGTCCGCCACCATCCCCATCGATTCTTGCTTCGACCGACAGGGGGCGCGCTTGTCATCCAAACACAGATGAGGTGAATGTGAGCGGGGACAGAGGGAGAGCGCCCGGCTGCCGCCGCCGTACTATCCGCTCCTGCTGCCGGAGAAGAGGAGAAAACATGAGCTCCAAGAAAGGTTCGTATCTCTTTAACCCGGTTCTGCTAACCGGCTCGTGTCCGTGTTTAACTCTCAGGCTGGTGGACGTAAACAAGGCGCAAGAAAGCGTCAGTCACAAATGACGCTACATGACCCGTGGCAGCCAGCTTTAAGCCCTAATGATGGTGATGATGTTGTGTTGTCTCTCTCTCTGTGTCTCCACTGTTTTCATGGGACTTCTTCAACGTCGCTAAACTTGAACCAGCAGTGATGGCCATTCAGGCGAGGAAGAGGCGGCCGAAGGGGAAGAAGGATAAAGCGGGTCAGCATCGGAGGTAAGCGGGGCGGAGGCGGCGGCGGTGGTGGTTGTGGTTGGGTCGTTGGGGATTGTTCTGCCCAGTGGACGGGACGCGTTTGTTTGCGTTGCAGGACTTTAGTTTGTTCTTTCTCGTGTGCGTGTGTGTTTGAGTGACTGTGACGCTGCGGCTGCATATTAGACACATGGTACAAGGCGTGTTCTTCCATCCGACCAGGCTTCAGTGGAGTATCTGAAGTTGCCAGCTGATTCTGTACAGAGTGTTTTCTCCATCTCCACTGGCTTCTTGGTTTAATTTCTTAGAGGTTTTTTTTTTTGGGGGGGTTTTCGACGTGTGACGCTTTTTCCGTCCTAAAGGGTAGGCAGAGCCTCTTCTCCCCTCCCCCCCCCCAATGTACCGTCTGTTATTATTTTTTATTATAATTTTTTTTTAGGGGGTGGGATGTTATGTAACTTTACTCGGCTGCGCGGAGCATTGTTTCCCGGGTTGTGACTCTTGATTGCGGTAGTATTTCAGCGTGATTTCGCTGCAGTGGCTCTGTAAAGTGCATGCGAATCGGAGTGCAGATGAGTAGGGGGGTTTTCTTCATGGCACGACGCTATTGGAGCGACGTCACCGGCAGCAGGAGCAAGCAGGCATCAATTAGGTGATACCACCGGAGCGACCACCCCAGGGGGCCGCAGGAATTTGCTGGAATTCCTCACACACAGAGGCATTGAGACGCGGGCAGCCCCTCCATGTGCTGTGTGTGTGTGTGTGTGTGTGAGCGTCCACAGAACCTGTTAAAATATGGAAACACCACCAGAGAGGTAAAACGAAGTCAATCACACCAGGGTTTCCCCCAGAAATTTGGCTAAGCCCGGTGGTCGGGGTCCACCGTGTTTTTGTATTAAAAGATGTTAAGTAGACAGGAAATGTAAAAATATTACTGGGTAATGAAAAACTCCAGTGAAACGCAATTTAAACCCACAACTAGTCTTAAAAACAACAAATAAAAAAAATACAATTAAAATGAATATCAATTATTTGTACTTCTGTTTAATCCAAATTAAGTCAGCAACTCCATAAGGCTCCCAGGGCTTCAGGGGCCCATACATGCTAATATTTTAGCATGTATAAATGCAGCATTTGTTTATTGAGATTATCAATGTTGCTAAATTTGATTTATTGGTTTCAGCATACATAAATTACAAGATTTTAAATTGTTGGCAAGTTTACTTTGTAAAAGTTCAAAGAACAATACTCATAGTTAGATTGGTTTGTTACTATAGCAACAATCTGATGCTGTGAGTTTTACCTTTGAGATTGAGCTCCGTTTGCCCACAAAATACAAATTAGTAAACTGCGATCATAACTTATTGTTTTTAGGTTTTCCAATTAAACTACTCCCCCTCTCCCAGATTTCACTAAATCTAACACAGAAGCTGTTAGAGGTGCTGATGTTTTTAGCAGCAAGAGGGGCCCGTAAGTCAAATTCTGCTCAAGGACTCATACAGCCTTGGACCGGCCCTACATGATGAGTTAAATCCGCTGCACTGCGCACAGAGATGCGCAGCAAACGGTAGATTTAATTCAGTGCTGCTAATGTGGCTTTAGTAGCTCTAAAGTTGGGGGGGGGGTTAGGAGGGGAGAGATGGTGTCAAGGTCCCCACCAAAACTTAGACCAAACCTACGCCCTTGGGGTGCGCGCATTAACTCTGACTGACTAAATAACACATTTGATACGGTTTGATGCATCGTGTAACCGGAAAAATACTAATAAAAATAATAATAAAATAATATAAAACCAGCATGAAGCGCAACTATGAGGAGAGCGCGAAAGCTCCTCACCGGGCTGAACCTGCATGATGAGGTTAGCGCTGATTCTTTAATGACTAACACACCGGCCAACCGGGAACACAGACATAAACTTTGAAATGTAAACGCCGCACATTATTGTTCATTCACAAATATAAATCATTCTCTCCGCTCCCTCAACGCGCACCTCTGAATTCGCGACTACAAGTAATTCCTGAGGTTCACGTAAAGCTGCGCAATCAGTGCTAACACGGCGGGGTTTGAACTATTACCTTGAGTTCTCCAAAGAAACATAATTCCTCACAGGAAGCTGATGTAAATTTCCAAACAGGTGAGCCTGTGTCCAGTTTGAGTGGAAGGAGGTGCGCGCGATCCGCGCTGCGTGATTGGTCAGCCTGCTTTAAATGCATCAACTATAAACCTCTTTTATTATAAACTTATCTTTTAGGAATAAATCTGCTCCGCTAGTGAAATCCTATGAGTAACAGAAACGCTTGCAATCAGGCTTAAAAAAAAAAATAATAAAAAATTAAGCAATTTTTTATTTTATTTTTTTTATTTTATTTATTTATTTATTTTTAATTGTATTATTATTTTTCTAAAAACATAAACAAGCAACCTTAGTCTGGGGAGGGGCTAGTAAAGCCTGGCGGCCGTCAGGCTAGTAATACACTGGGGGGAATCCTGCACACGATGTAATTTTGTTTCCAGGTGCGGTCATGTTTAGGCTCTTTGGTGTCGTTTTTATGGTCCTGTTTAGGCTCATTATTTATTGTTCCCTTTTGTATCTGCAAAAAAAATCACTGAGACACGGTCTTTTTCCTTTCACCTGTTTAAACAAACAGCCAAGATAACAATGTTATCAATAAAATGTGTACAACAAATGAACTGAAACCATGGAGTACACGCAGGAGACGTTAGAAATTTAACATAAATAACTGGAATAATAATCCAGCCCTTGAAACGAATTAAAATTTTTGAGTTGGGTTTAGGTCCTGCACAGGTTAAGGTCCTGTTGTAGTTCTGAGTCAGCAGGTCCTTGTCTTTTCTTTCCTTCAGGAAGCGAGATACAGTTGTTATAAACCAATTAGGGTTACAATGAATGACCTATTTTATTTCTATTTACTCTATAAAACTTTTTTTTTGGCTAACTTTGCCTCCAAAAAGCAATTCTACTTAATTGTATGTATTTGTTTTATTTTTTTAACAATATTGCTTGTTGCATACAACAAAATAAAATGTGGATGCTGCACTTCAAAGTGTGAATAATATATGTAAATGATCTAGTATTGCGATGGTGGGGGTATAATCCCATAATTGGCATGTGGCTTGTTAATGTTGGGCAACTGAAGTATTATAGAAGAAGCCAAAATAAATAGAATGTCAAATATGATCAAAGTCAACAGAAAATAAACAGAAACTTAACCTCTGTTCAGTCATGAGTGCAAACCAAAGGGGACAAAATATCTGTTTCTAAGTATCTTTTACTTACCATGTAATCATGCAGGCAAATATTTTCTTCTTTGTGACTTTTGTCTGATTTTTAAATTGTATTTAGTTGTAAATCATCATATTTAAGCATGACTAGAATAGGATGAAGTGAAGTTGTTAGGTAACCTGCATATCAACATACTCCGGCTTGGTTTCAAATCAGTCAAAAACACGCGTCTAAACATTTTCATAAACACTTTTTTAGGGGAAAATATGACAGACACACAATGAGCCGAACTTCACAGAGCAGCAGTTAGCAGTTTCATGGTGATGGTTGCTTTGTCTTTGAGTGCTTTGAAGAAGAAAAATGCATTTATAATCCGTCTTATTTGACAGTAAAACAGATTCCCCCCCCCTTTCATTGTTGTTTTGAAATTGCAGACAGAACCAGCCGACAACTGGAGAGAGCACACAAGCTGTACTGCTATAGACACCAGCCTGATGCTTTTTTGCACACAGTTATCGCCTAAAAAAGCAAAACCTAAGAATCTTAAAGAGATGCATTCATTAAAAATGTACAAAGTAAATTATTCATATTGATTGGTTATTGCAGTTAACCAGTTGTTGATTAGCTTGTGAAAATGCACTAATGCAAGAGTTTGTGTGTCAATAATGAAGGCTAGCTAACCAGAAACAATAAAATGTAATAGTGGGTATAAATAAAAATCGGTTTTCATATGATAAACTTTAAGTTTGGAGTTACATACCACTGAAGTTGTTAGTGTGTGTTTCTGTGCAAAAAACTGCCTTGAGATGCATTGTCTTAAAGATTCTTGCATGCATATTAATGTTCTTCTCTTGAAAGTATACATCCACCTGACCACAATTCCCTGGCCACGCATTTTCATCCCAGGCCCTGCTCTTCACTGACTTAGGGGTCGTGATATGCGTGGATATGCTAGATTGCCTCATAACAAAGTTTGTTTAGTTTGAGGTTTGACTTCACTTCTTTGTGCAAGAACTGAAAGTTGCAGAAATAAAAGGAAGCTTTGAAGAGGCTCTCATGATTACCTGACATCAGCTGACCTGGATGTACTCTTAACTCCGTTCCCCGTCTTTGAGAGCTGACTTTTGCCATTGTTGAGCTTTGCTTACCTCTTTTATGAACCTGATCAATAGCTCCATGGGACTGGCTCAGAAACCATTCCGTAATCTTGTGCTCTCATTCTCACCACTACCAAAACCTGGAGCTGTAGAGCATTATGTACACAGCCATATTACTTTTTCAATTGTGCTACTTTTGTCTACTAGACTTTGATGTTTTCCCATTTAAAAAAGACAAGGCCTGTTCTGTTTGAAATCAGACAAAGGCAGCCATAGTAAACCCCCATCTATTCATGTTTCATAATTTTATTTATTTATTTATTTGTTCCACATTATTCACAGAAAGTTGCCTATTCACATATTCTAATATGTGAATATTTGAAATATTTGAATATTTGAAAATATTTGAATATTTGAAAAATAATTTTAGAAACTGAAATATCTAGGCACAATACTACTTGACACACAATTGGTTGATGTTTCCATAGGATGCAACCCAGGAGCACCATTCATTTTACTAGTCGCTGATTGACTGTATCCCAGTCGTTTAAGGAAAATTAGATGTTGTCTTTTGCGGTAGCGCCAAGATGGTTTCCACTGTGCGTCTTAATACATAATATGCATTGCACATCAAGGTAAATTTGGTGTTTGAACTACTCTTTTAGATTCAAGAGATGCCTATTATTTCTACCGTCATAGCTAGAGTATAGTGGTGAGTGCTTAGAGGTTCATATTAGTCAGTCTTAGAGTTTATTTTCCAAAGAACAAATGGGAAAGTTAAGGAAAGGCATAGCAGCATCATTCCGTAGTTTGTCTAGCATCACATTAAACTCTTAGCTACTTTTTGTAGTCTTTACATTTCCTTGAAGTGCCTCAAATTTTTTGTACTTGCAGGATTCTAATTTGGGTTTTTGTCCTTGAAGGAATGCTTTGCATCTGGATTTTCTAAACATTAGCTTCTGTTGGCAATCAGTGGTATTAAAGCTTTCTGTGATTCAGTTCAATCCATTATTGTTTTATCCATTGTGCCTCTTTGGCCGGGCCATGCAGAACTGGATGTTCTTAGAGACATTTTTTTCCACGTACGTGCCCTTATCAGAAGTTTACTGGATCTAAGCTGAAATATTTAAAATGCTAATAGAAGCATTTTGACAAAAGATGTGTTGTACCAGCAAGAAAGGTCTCTGGAGCACAAACCCTCACACTTTTACAACCCCCGTGGCAAAAGATTTGAAATCAGGAGGATGTTTTGTCAGCTGTTTTACTTTGGAGCACCAAAAAAAATAATAAAATCACAAGATATGACAAAAAAAACCTTATTTTATTTAATAACTGAACATTCTGCCACTATAAAGCATACCTCAGTAATCAAAGCAGTAATCTGCTCAAATATAGAAAAAAAAAAAAGAAATCACAGAATTTGGAAGGAAAAATAAAAGTCGGAGATCAAGACAACAAGTAGTTCTTTATTTGCAAAGGATAACGTGTTCTGAACTGAAGGTTCAAAGGCCACTGGTAATCTGGATGGCTTCAAATTCAACAAATGTGTGAACTCAAACATCCCAAGTCACTTTCAACAGAAGAAGAAGAAGAAGTAGAAACTTCCACTGCTGAATTGGCTTCAGGGTTGGGATCCCTCCAATGCTGCATTTGGAGGAAATTAGGTCTCTCCAAGGACAAAAGTACTCCTCTCTTACACTTTTTATATGCGCTACCGTTGGATAATTTTCAAGCAACACTTGAACAAGCTTGAGTCTCCTTCAGATTCTTTGAGTCTTTCTGCATCACCGAATTACAAACTGCGCAATCTGAGAACAAGGCAAGTAGCCACTAATTCTCAAAGAGCAAGTCCAGAAACTCAGGGTGCTGAATGGCTGCTGCTTAAACTTTTGTGATGGCAGCAACCTGCACATCGGACAACCCAACTAAGAGAACATGGGCAAAGCAAATTGAACATCTAAAATCTTGATATTTCAATCTCAGCCAACCACAGGTCAGCTGCATGAACTACCCAGTGTGAAAAAAATCACTGTTGTAGCATTCATTATTCAGTGTCACCCAGAGCAGCATATTGTTTGCGAGGACAATGAAATTTAACACCTTGACATTGGGCTTCTATCTCTTTAAGGAACTCCTGCTCTTTCTGACACTCTGCCTTCAAGAAGTCATCATAACATGGCTCCTCAATTAACCATTTAACAATGTTTTTACCAGCGTTGCACTGAGAAGCAGCTCCTATAATGAGCTCAGCAGATGCGCAGTTCCATCGGGTGCTTGCTAATTGATGCTGGCTAGTCTGAAGGAGCTGAGTGGGGGAGTCGGTGCGAAAGCCTGGAAGCTTAGAAACTGCAACTCCGAGGAGGAGCTTTGTCCTCGAAGGCAGGGCTTGGCCCATCCAGGCGTTTTGAATGGTTGCCATGGGAGACTAAAGGATTTCTCAGACATGATTGAAAGAATCAAAGCAACACTCCAGGTATGTTTTTGATGAGGGAAAAACATTATAGGAGCATGTACAACTAAAAACGTCAATTTTACATGACATTGCCCCTTGAAATTGCAGATAATTTGTATTTAGCAACATTAATATCTTTTTTGGTCTAAACAATCTGATGTAATATTTATTTCCACTTTGCGTGGCAAATTTTGTGACATAGGTTTTCTTTCATTTCAAGTGCACCTTTTATTGGATTGGATTTCTTACCACAAATAATAGATGATTGCAGCCATTATGGAGCTTGTCGCCATGATGACTCCTGTAATAAAGCAGCTGGAGAAATTCCAGATTGTGTCCTTTTCCACGACGATTGCAGCCACTGCAATGAAGCCAAAGTCTGCAAGAAAGGCTAATTAGAGCTGGCATCAATGTATTGGCAACAAGTCAAACTCTATGGAGCTGTGGCCTTTTACTTTCTCTTGATCTTTTTGGTTTGTCCTCTGGGGTGAGTCGGTTCCTCTCTCCAGCTGTTGTTTTAGGAGTGGAACACATAAAGCTACCTCAGTATGTTGGCATTTGTTACTCATAACTTTTCCTGACAGCAGTAGAGCATCTAAATGCTAATATTCTTGTTGGGATATATATCTGTCAGCTTGCAGATCCTTTCCTAGTTCTGTGTGCCATTCTGCATGAAATGAGCTGAACCCAAAAGGACGTATGTTCCCACACAGCGCTTTGTGAATCTCGCAGATTGTGTACAGACTTGTTTTTTTTCGTAGCTATTGAATGTGGAGGAGAGCGGGCAGCTGGAATCATGCGGAGGCTGAAACTAGTATCTGTGACAAAGACTTGATGTATTTTAAGGTTGAAAGAAAACCAAAATATTAACTGTGACAAACTGAAAGTGAAAGTTTAGGCAGACAGAACATGCTAAGTTCAGTTGTGTATCCAATTAGAAGGTTTTGCAAACGACCAACAATTTAGTCATTTCATTCAGTCAGTTCTTGTGCTTCGTAGGCACCATATCAGGCTTTCATCAGCAGCACAGTTTGGATGTAATTCCACATTTTTCTACATCCACCTCCCTATCTGACCAACGTTCCCATGCTCAGCTCCCACCCACTAATTGTTTCCTCTGTGAAAGATGTGCAAATAGCATTAAAATAATATTAGCTGCTTTATTTTTTAGATTAAAGTTTAGTTTTACTTAATACTTCAATGTTTGTTTGTTTTTTTAAGTTGACCAGAGTGTTTATGAACGTTTAGTCAGTAATCTGTCTTTCCAAGGTGTAATATGATGATGTAATATGATGTCATATAAAGGCTCCATTTTTCAAAATGTGAAATATTGAGGTCATACATTTTCAATAACAACCTGGAAAAAGGTTTTCTCTGTCCAACTATCACAGCTGCAATTGGTGCACCTCTATTCAGATGTAAAGCAATTGATGAATGTGTGTAAAAGCGCACCGTACCCACTATTAAGTATGGTAGTGGATCTGTGATGCTGTGGGCCTGTTTCTTTTCCAAAAGTCATTGAACGTTGTTAGAGTTATAGCTTCCACGAGATTACTGAATTATCAGGAATTTTTAATGGAAAATCTGGTGTTTTCTGTCTGAAAACGGAAAATGTGTTACCATTGGGTCTTTCCCTAAAACAGTGATCCAAACATAGAGCCAAATTAGAAAATCTTGTTTTGTACCAGCCATGATCTCCAGAACTAAATCCGACAGAAAAATGATGTGAGAGGATGTAGGACTCAAGCTAGTGAAATTGTGCAAAGAGGAATGGTATGAAATTCCTCTAAACTTGTTAAATGTTGTAGGGCGGTGGTATAAAGTGTTGGCATTAAATGTGGACCTGATTGGGTTGTTAAAAACACAAATATTTGATTATTTGTGCAAACAAAAGATTTGAATTTTCAAAATCATTTAAGTAATTCAAGATTCAGTTGAGGTGAAAGAAATGACCCTCAACTGATGCAGAGGGAATTTGTCTTCAGTTGTGAAATGGAAATTATTCAGCGTGGCGTCAGCCAATGCTGATTGGTTATTAAGCCAGATGTTTGAATTTCTGTGTTTAATGAAATTGCCATCTCCATGTCGGGTCTTTGGCTTGTGTGTGTTGTGTTCTGGATGTGAGTAGAAGAAGACCTCAGTGGTTTGACCTTTGGTGAACAGATTTGTATACCTCAAGCCAGTAGTGCTCCTCCCATCAATACTGGGTGTAGTGGGGGACGAATGCTTTGAGCTAAGTATGTAGAAGCAGGATGAGAGAGAAATGGGGAAAAAAAAGAAGAAATATTGACAGGGAAAAGTGGTAGGGAGAATTAATTAGGTGTGAGCTCTAGTCCTGATAGACAGGTGCATCAGTAGATACGAGGATGGAGAGGGCGGATGAAGAAAGTGCAGAGATGGAATCAGAGGAAATCACATTGTCTTGCAGAAGTACTAACATCTCTTGAACCTTTTCGCATTTTGTCATAAGAGAACCACAAATCTTAATATTTCAAGTGATAGACAAACATACAGCCCTAGAAAAATGTGAGGAGGGGGATAGAAGTATGTGATGGATGGGCTTAAATTTTTTTCAGCCAAATAGACAAATCTGTCAAACCAGAGTGGTGAATGAGATAATCTGAGGTTTATTGATTTTATAGATAACTTCTGGAGTTTGTCAAGTGCTTACATTTCAAAACACAACCTTATATTGTGCAAACTGACTTCGTTTGGACCTTTTCTGGGATAGCTCCGCCATCTTTAATTGTGGCCGGCTCCGCTTAAAGATGTTCTGTTGCGCCATCTGCTGGATGGCGGCCACACTGCAACGTTATCAATCCAATGTAACTAATTTGAATCTAATAAACAGTTAAACGACAATTAATCGTAAGTCAATTAACTGTTTTCGGTTATTTGTAAAAGTTCAAGAGGGATGAATATTTTTACACTGTAACTAGGCAAGGCAACTTTATTTATAGAGCACCTTTCAGCCAAAGACAATTCAAAGTGCTTGTACAAGAAAGTTATAAACAACATACAACAAGAAGATGGTAATAAAAAAATAAAATTAATAATAATAATAAAAAAAGAACTTGACTAATTTATGATGAATCAAAGTCTCCTGTCACTACCAGACAGACCTGAATGACAGGCATCCACTCACCGAAGGGGACAAAGGTCATCGTGCTTTCATAATTGTCTTTCCCACAACAAAGCCCTCCACACCCAGTTTTTGTCATGCAGACAGCGCAGGGTGAAATTCACTTTACGTCAGGCTGCTGAACTGTGCTTTACACTGTCAGAGGTGCAGAATTAATCAGATACCATAAATCTAGCTGTGCACGGATGATTAATCATCTAGAAACTTGGCAGAGGATGCATGTCTTAGAGCTGCATGATCAATTTTCGGCCACTTTTGGGATCAGCACAATCTGGAAACCTAACATATTTGTGGGCGAGGTGAGCCTGATGGCGAAAAGTTGTTTGCAGAAATGGTGGATAAATTTTGTGTTCTTGTTTCTCAGTTAAAAAAAAAAGAACAAAGAAAGAAATACATTTTTGGTAAGTTCTCCTAACGTCTTTCCTTTTACAGACATGTCGAATACAAATCCAGCAGAAATGAATGAGCCCACTCTCATCCTGTCAGAAAGCGAGAGGGTCTGCTCCTCTCAGATGATTCATTGTTACAGACTGAATTGTGTGGAGATATTAGTTGTTTCCTGCGTGTCTGAGTGGGAAGGATTTTTTTCCCTTGGTGGCCACAATGCTTATATTATTACTCCCTCACCGACTAATTGAATACAGAAGTAGGCAGGGCTGATAATCTGTGGTTATATGAAATCAATCTCATTCGCTCACGTGCTTTTAGGGACGAATTGTTCAGCTGATTTGAGCTGGTTCAGGATTTGTCATGCTGCTTTTCACCCAGGCTCAAAGATCAGTGTGTCGATCAAACCAAATGAAGATTTTGAGGGAGGGAGACTGAGAAGAAGAGACCCTGAAGTTCTCTCACTGTGTGGTCCAGATAGGATTTACAGGAAGTACGGATTTGACCCTCGCGTGTTATGCTCATGACATGCAGTCCAGTCCTGTGGTGGCAGGCCAGTGGGTTGTTTTGGAGAGTCATTACTGGGGCATGTAATCCTGTGAAGACAGGAGCTCATCACAGGATGGAAATACACATAGCTGCTCTCTACTGCCACCTTCTGGCTAAAGTTGAGGTTAGAATTCCTTGACATAATTTGTTTTTTGATGATTTACAGACAAAATGATACATTTTCAGGTACACTTCACAATGTAAACAAGAAACATTAAACAAGAAACTCAACTATTTGGAATAACCTGACAACTTCTATGTTTAAAACAATATTTAGTATACTTATAACAACTGGGAATCATAGCTTAACTATAGTTTTCACAGCTACTCAACAGTAATTGTTATTTTCTTAATTTTTGCTACTGTAAACATTGAAAGCTTGAGGATTGTCGAGATTTGATTTTGATGCACCCCAGCCTGGTTTTCCTGTCAATATTCAAGTGATCCTCAATGTTCATGGATTCAAATATGAAGGATGATGGCGTTAGGAAGGGAAGTACCTTTATGTTGGAGTTAAGCTTGACAGATTTCAGCTGTTTTGCTCTTTTTCTACCAACCTTACTGATCATTTGATGAACCTGGGATTACATTTCCTTCATGTGTCTACAATCTGGGCGAATGGCTACAGTCACATGCACTTAATCCTGTTAATATTAGCAAATGTGTTCACAGACATCATACTGAAGATGGTTTTGTAGCTTTTACATTCGACATAGGAATCAATAATGTATCTAATTTCATAGTTATTAGGTTCCTCAGACTTTTCTCGTCTTTTCTTTCCACAGATGAGTCTGGAAATGAATCCAAGCAATCCAGTTCCTAATTTTTTTTTAAATTGACTGAATTTAAAAAGCGTGAAATAATATGGTGCTAACTTAAATTGTGTAAGACTGGAGATTAGATCACTTTTTGCCCTTTTTTGTTTTTTTTTGTCTTTAATAAAGCTTCATCTTAGTCAGATTTGATGGCCAATGTTTATGAATGTACATTTTCAAGTCTTGCCACAGTTTCTCATTTAGACTGAGGTCTGGACTTTAACTAGGCCATTCTAACATATGGATATGATTTGATCTAAAGCCTACCATTGCAGCTCTGGCTGTATATGTGGTCTGGGTGTCCTACACAGTTTATTTGAACCATGACTATAATGAAAAGGTCACGACTCTATTGATGGATAAAAACAAATCTGTCTACACTACTCTACAGTATGTTGTTTTAAAGCAAATAATGAAATAAAAACATTGATTTTCAGTGTTTATTTGCTTTAGTACAGTATATGATTGTTTTGAAATGGATCACTTTTCAAGATGATAGTTTCATTGAGGTGTAAAAAGATTTTCTATAAACCAAGCAGATTAATAGAGATTTATTTCTCACTGTGATAATTTCTTTATTTTCTGAAATATTTTGTATTTATATATTTTTTATATAATTGTTGTTGCAGCACACTGTGCCTTCCTGAGGTTTTGGGGCTGTTAAAGTGGTAAAATTGCTGCTATTTATTGTTTATAGAGCTCACCGATCTCCCTGATCGTTTGCATTTGGTCTCGCCAACCTCAGGGCAGCTTCGATGTGGCCTGAGCAGCTGCATCGTGAAAAAGTGAAAAGATTCACTCCCCTTCCAACTTGCGACAGAAGGTTTGTGGTTACAAATAAAGGATTGAAAATAATCTGGATCTTCACTTGAATGTTTGAACTTCATCTGTCAGCTGTCGTCCGTTGCTACTGATTTAAATTTATCCACCACGTTTCATAAGACATAATAATAGTAATAAGCTCAATTGGAAAATAATCTGCAGAAAACATCTGATGATGAGAAATCAAGATGCCTCTCATGTCAGCGTTGTGGTTCGGCGGTTCCACAGAGCAGCACAACATTTTTTCCCTTTTGGCTCACCAGTAATTACAGATGATATGATGTACGGAGACTCTGGAACACCAAAGCAGAATCAATACACACTCGCACGAGTCAGTGGCAGTCGGTGCCCATGTTTGCAGTCTATACAATTTTTTGTTTGTCTCAATATCTCTTCAGCTTGGTAATTCATCGAGTGTGTGTACTCTGCATCAGCTTCTTTCTATCAAAGCTGCTGTTGCCATTGTAAACATCCAATGGCTCCTCTGAACAGCCTGGCGTCTTCATTTACTCATGTCAAATCCCCTGGATTCTACATTTACTCATGCCTTATCTTTAGATGTGTTTCAGATAAAACTACAGAGCCTCTCAAAATTATCTATACCCATTTAACTTTATGACTTTTTAACTCCTTAGAAGAGCAAACTCCAGTGTGCTCCCATCCATCCTTTGCACTGATGCCCCCAAGAAAACAACAGGTTGTCACGTGGCGCCTCGCATACACAGATCTAATTAATGTTATTAGTATGCAATTCCACTCTATTCTAATTTCTCCACACTCTCAGTCTGGACTTTCTCACATAGAAGTTGATTTCTCCAGTAGAATTTCAGCCAATCGGCGAACAGAAGGACAAGTTGTGAACGATGACATCGATTCTTCTGTTTTAGAATTGTAGTCTGTCTGTAGATTTAGCAATGGCAGCAGAGGAAATGAAAGAAGCCGTTCAGTTTCAAATATTGAACATTATCGGCCATCTTGTTTGGCTCAGCACTTCTTTCTCTCTGCAGGGGAAGATGGTTGTTTACAGCACAAAAAATTTAAAACCGCTATATGTCATCATGGTCAAACATTAGCGATTGGGTAAAATTTAAAACTTTCATCCAGACCCAGACAAAACGAAGTGTAGAACAAGGTGCTACGCTAGTATTAGATCAAAGCATATTTATGCGCTAAACCCCATCCTTGGGTCTTATCTGCGACAGTAAATCAGCAGTTCTGTTAGATAAATGATGGCATTCACTGCGCTGACATAATGCAAGGTGGTGACCTCCGGCCTGCCCCCTTTTACGGCTGCAGGGTTGTTTTCGCAGCACTGCAGCTCTGGAACACAGGGTCCTTATTGTTGTGTTCCTCCCCCAACCTCCCCCTGGTCTCTGCCTGCCCTTCATCCATGCTTGCAAACAAAGTAAGTGGAAAACATCTTGTGTTTATCCTGATCTAACCCCCAACACCCACCTCACACACACGCACACTCCCCAAAGTGCTGCTGTTTACATCCCCCAGCTGCCCTGTAGTCCATCACTGAGGAGTCGTATCGAGTGAGAAGTGCGTTGTGTGCAGGTTCACTCTCAAGCGTGCAATTCCTCAGTCCGTCCATTAGGGGGCAGACATGTCCCATCTTTTAAACTTTGATGAAAGGATTCTTTCTCTCCTGGTAATTTCGACTGAAAATAAAATGTATTTTAGTCGTCACCTTATTTGCTAATTAATAATAAAAAAATTTAAAATGACTGATTCTATCATTTACCATAAGTATGCCATATTTTAATTCTACTAGAAGTGGGGAAATATAAAAATTGTTTTCAGATTAATTTTTTTGAGGTTTTATAGGTTTGCAGGGTTGGGACGTGAAATCATAAATAACATTTACATAGAAAGTAGCTGAGCCTTCATAATTTGAGTCTTGATGTGCTGTTATCAACGAAGAGCCGCTCAGATACTAAAATCTCAAACTCGATGCCAACACCAAGAAAAATACTCAAGCATTAGTTAGTTGAAGGCATTATTATTATTATTACTATTATTATTATTATTATTATAAGAAATAATACAAATAATATAATTATATGCACATTGAATTCAGTTGAACAAGTCTTTAGAAAACATGTTTCTTTATAGTTGCAGATGCATTTAGCAACAGTTCTGTTCAGTTTCTGGTTGCATCAGGTGATCAACTAACAAGTTTCTGTTTGACTTTTCTCAACTTCAGTGTGGAACACAAAATCCTTATGATGCTTTGTCAATTTATTTACTTCTTCTTGCTGAGCAATTTTTCAAGCACTCAGTGAGTCACCAGTCCATCCATATGTCCATCTGCTTGTCCACCTTTCTTTACATTCATAGATTTGATATGGAAAAACTGAACGGTTAACATTCCTGTTTGGCTTTTAAATGACTGAGAAAGTTGAATGTGGGGGTCTGTGTGGTGAGGTTGGTGGAAGGTGTTGCCTGATCCATCATGTGATCCGTTTAAATGTGTCAGACGGGCGGCACAGCTGAGGCCATGGAGCACGGGCAGAGAGGGAGAGGTCACAGGTCACTCATTCATCCATTAAACATACACCACTTGGTGAATGAGCTCTGTCACCCACACACACTAGGATGTAGAGGTGTCGCCATCACTTTAAGGGAAATTTAGCTGATTTTTATTCATGTCCTGGACAGTTGGCTGAACTTTACCAAACCTAGCAGTTGTGCCTCTGTATCTCTGAAGGAAAACATTCTGCTTTACAATTTGACTGTGAAAATAACAATAAAAGCAATAGTAAGAAATCTGAATCTGACACACCTGTGAAAAGCACCGATTCAAACTTTTTGCCCCTCGGCGTGTTTCATGGGTAATGAAGCTTAGAAAGTAGAAGGTGCTAATCTGTATGTGTGGATGAATTGCTGCCAGTTACTTCTAAAATCCTACAGTGTGCTTTTTGTATGTGTGTGTGTGTGTGTAAGATACTAAAATTAATAAAAAAGTGTCATAGGATTTCAAAATGCCAATTAGAGATGCTTCAATCAACAAATTATTAGAATTGGACTAATTTTATTTAATTTTGCCCTGATCAGTGATTAGCGGGTCAAACACAGAATAATCTGACATTATTTAATTTGACATTAAATTTTTAGAATTTAAATCAAATCAAACTGATATCTCGCACTGCATCAACCAACAAATTATGTTTGCGCACTTTTTGAGGGGTTAAATAAAAGTCAAATAAAGGGTATAGATGGGGTTGGTCAACATGACTCAAAATAAAATCTTGGATTTTTACAAACCAAATTAAATTTCTGGTTTTCAAGATGTTTTTTTTTCTCTCTCTCTTTCTTTTCTTAGGAAGAATTTACAAATGGCAGAAAATATTTTCTAAAACTTTCAACAGTTTTTATTTCAGTCCAAATAAATACAAGCTGCAAAACGAGATGGTAGGATCTGGACGGTTTGACATCACTCTGAACTACAGAAGCCCAAGGAAACAAAACAAACCCTCAATTTCCAAAAAATTACATTTTCATAACAGTAAATGTATCCCCAGTTATGGATGTATAACATAAAGTATAAATGGGAAAGAAAAATTGCTCCCTATATCAAAAAAATCTGCTGCATTGTTTTTCTCTTGTTTTCATTTAGTTCCAAGGGAAAAATAATTAAAATTAGTCAACATTGGATTTAGCTAAAACCCGGAAATAGTTATTAATGAGGAAAAGTGCATAGATTATTTGACAAATTGTAAATATTAAACAGAGAAGATCACTTTGTACCTAAACCACCCAATGTTAATGTTATAATTAACATTTTCTGTATTTATTAAATTTATTGTTTTCATTTTTGATGAAATGTTCTTTCTTATTAAGCTTATCAGGACTTTCCCCTTCACATAAGAAATGTGGTCTCTTTGTCTCTTAAAGTTAAGCAAATAGCTTAATGTTTATCAATTTTCTTCACTTATGATAAATTATGCACTTTATGTACATTAAACTTGAAGGCTATGACAAAATTTTGTGGAGGTAAACATTTTTCGTTTCAAATTTAAGCAAACATGATGGCATAAAAGCTTTTGCATTTTTAGTTAAAGTCATCATACGGTTAGAATTTCATCTCTATGCCCAAATTTGAAATATTCCCAACTGTATAACGCAGCTCATGTCCTTGTAGACAATATTTGCAGGATATTAGAAAAACATAATATGCAATATCGGTGAATCCTGCGATAATATGGCATTAAAAAAATGTAGGAAATAAAACTATATCGATAACAACAAATTTGCAATGTATTGCGCAGCTCTGTTCCACATTGTGTGCTCCAGACACAGTTTGCACCAAAAGCCACTTTGCATGTATTTCCACTTGGGGGCGCTGTTTCCTCTGAGCGCTTCCTTCCTTCGACAGCAAGGTCGCTGACACAAAGGGCAAAGCCACCACATCTCGTTCATCTGCAGAGAACATGAACTGGGCAGGGTGAACACGCTCTCCTCCATCAGCTTTGTAAAGCTGCATTTGTGTGTTTTCAGTGGACCTGATGTCCAGAACACATTCTCTGGTGTTTTGGAGGGTTTTCGCTTGCATAGACCCCTATTTTCTCTCTCTCTCTCTCTCTCTCTCTCTCTCTCTCTCTCTCTCTCTCTCTCTCTCTCTCTCTCTCTCTCTCTCTCTCTCCCTCTCTCCCTCTCTCTCTCTCTCCCTCTCTCCCTCTCTCCCTCTCTCTCTCTCTCTCTCTCTCTCTCTCTCTCTCTCTCTCTCTCTTCCCCCCCCAGCATCCACCGGGCGGTAAGGAGAACTAGGCCGCTTAAAGATAGCTCCCGGCAGCCTCAATGCCACCTCCCAAAATATATCTGCTCATGAGAGTCATCATCTCTCTTCCTCCCTCTTCCTCATCCTTCTTTTACTCCATCTCCTTTTGGACAGAAAGCAAGAATCGACATTCGAACTTTGTTAATCGATATTCAGCATGATCATCTTTTTTTTTAATGAAAATATATTCTAGAAGCTGAAGTTTGACTTTGATTGTTCCTCAATGGAGGGTCGACATCAAGACTGAATTCATTAAGATTAGTGCGGATTTAGGAGAGAAAGCTGTAAGAATTTTTGAGCTCATCCTTTAAATAGGAAATCTATGTTGGAGGTCATAGTACCAGTACCAAACTTCGTTAATGCAGTACCAGTAAAATTCACTTAAGAAGAATCTAAAAACCCCTTTTATAAGAAAGTGTTTACAGTTCACCAACCAAGAAACAAAGCCATACATGAAATTGATGACTAAAAAGCTGAATGAAATGGGCTCAATATTTTTCCTGCTGCCTGGATGGCTGCGCAGGGACCAAGACTGTAACCCCCCACATCCCGCCCGGCCCTCCCTCTCCCATTGGCCCACATCCACAGAGAATGAGGACAATAGTTTGGCTCAGAGACATGTGTGCCTAATGTAGTCCTTTTATGTGGGAAAGTGGGACTGTATGGAAGTGGAAGTGAAAGGGGATCATTGCATTGCTGTTTTCCTTCCTTCGTGTGTCACCCAGATCTCGCTGACTTCTGCAGTGATGACTCTTTCAGACGCTATTCAGGGGAATAAAAAGAAGTTTATGTGGGTTGGGGGAACCTCTGTGTGCTCTGGAAAAGTGTGGAAACGTTTATATTTTCAGATATTGTCTGTGAACCCGTCCATCCATTTTAGTCAATGGATGGACTAAAATCCATTGACTAAAATGGATTTTAGTCAATGGATGTCAACTATGTCTTTTCTATGACAGAAAAGACATAGTTGTCTTTTCTGACAACTATGTCAGAAAAGACCTGACAACTATGGAAATTTGAGAAAAGTATGGATTTGGAAGATTTTTGAGTGCATAGTAACCGGATTTTGTTTTGATGGTAAAAGCTAAAAAAATGCAACGCTGTTTATATTGTTATAGTTGTAATAATGAAACCTTTTAACTTCTGTCCAAAAGTAGGTCTTCTCCTTCTACCAGGACCTTTTTTACTGCTGTCATTTTAGGGCTGGGTGATATGGACCTAAAGTTGCAATAATTTGTGGCAATATTGTGATAACAATAAAAGTGACAATAAGAATTATGTATCAATTCTTCGTTAGGTATTTGTTTGGCTGTGGCTGCATGACACAGCAATCATAAATAATACTGCTCTTGAAACACATACCTATTTGTTATGGGTATGTGTTTTATATTTATATATATATATAAAACATTTGTTTGACAGGAGTGTTTGAGGAGGGAGCTTGAGAACGGCTGGCCGAAATTAGTGTTCATAAATCGGATCAACCTTGAGCTAAACGGCGCTTGCTCGGCAGATATTGGAATAACCAATATCCAACTCAAAACTAACTTCACTGCTGTCGGTAACACAATAAAAACACCGGGATAAAGATTGTTTTGGTCTGTGGCCTGTAAAGATGGCGCCAAGTTACTGCGCCAGACGTAAACGCCCCACAACGTCTTATGCAGTGACGTTGGTTCCAAAGCTCTATTAGCCAATAATAGAGGAGCTGGACATAGAAGGAAACTCTCCTCAATAACATAAAGATGCACATGGAGAAGCAGAAAAAAGGCAAGCAGACAAAGGAGAGGAGGCAATGACAAAAGAAGGAGGAAAAGACAAAGCAAAATATCTACTTGACAAAAACACATATTTAGAGGAAATGAAAAAGAAAATGTATACATTTCTTGACAGAAAGTCATGTGTAAGGACAAGGACAAACTCAATATATATTTATGCTTTTATTTCTTATTATGTCAGTTTTGGTCCTCCATACATGCTAACACCTGCCAGCTTTTTATTTAATTTTTTTTATTTTTTTTTTACCTTTGTAAAGGACACAAAACCGGGTTCACAATTTTTACTATGCTTCATTGAAATACAGCAAGTTCCCCAAACCACCCTTCATATTCATAGTTTGTTCAATTTTATTGAAGGTGGCGTTAAAAAGGTCTTTAAAAGACTCGCTGTAACCTACACACATCCCGTTTCCTGCTCCTGAATTCTGGATCATCTGCATCATCCAGCCCCCCGTTTTGCATATTTCAGTTGCACATTCACATGCATGTACGAGCTGCGCGCATACCTCTACACAACAATATCGAGGTCAGACTGATAGACGGAGGACCCCCCTCCACCCTTTCCCTCTGCACCGCACACCCTCTGGCTACCTCTCTGCGAGCTGTTCAGTCATGTAGAAGCAGCCCCATCTGCCCCAAGAGATGGTGAGAATACAGAGGCAGACAGGAGACACACACACACACACACACCCCTGCATGTGCACAAATGCAAAGCAGGCAGAGGTGGAAGTGAGGAGAGAGGATGCCAGAACAAGAGAAGCATGATGGGGGGGGGGGCAGTGAAGCAGATTTGTGCAGCGTTGCCCTGAGATACAAGATGTCGTAATAAGGCAATTGGAAGAGAGAGAGAGGACGAGAGAGAGAAACTAAGCAAAATGGAAACAGGGGAGGAGTTTGAAGCCTCAAGGAGAAAAACACGAGTTTTCCTGTCTGTGTCACAAGCCGACACCCCTCCGCCCGAGCAGAGAGTGGGACGCTCCGCCTCGCTCTGGGCTCTGTTGTTGAGCAGAGCTGCATGCACGGGGCCTGACAGAGGCGAGCCTGACAGGAAGACGAGGAAGACCTCAAGACAGAGACATGCTGCGGACCGAGAGCCGGGAAGCTGTGTCATCATCCGGTTCGACCAGCACCACCGCGGAGGAGAGAGACGAGGCCCAGGCGGCGGAGAGGACGGGCAGCATCAGTGAACGCAGGAGAAAGTGAGGGGGAGAGGAGAGGCAAGGTGAAGGAGGAGAAGGGAGGAAGGAAAGGGAGGGAGGAAGGAGGCTGGAGCATGAGGAGGGGCGCCTGACTGACTGACAGACATTGCTGCTGCTTTCAGCTCTAAACACACACAAGAGGACGCAGACCCAGACAAAACCGGGCTCCATCTCTTCCTTCTTCTTCTTAAAGCAAGAGGATATAAAGAAGGACGACGACGAAGAGGAGGAGGAAAAGGAGGGGAGGCAGTAACCCTCTCCTCTCCTGCACTCAGACACACACAGCAGAGACAGAGGCAGAGAGGAGGACAGCAGGAAAAGGAAAGAAAACCCCGTAAAGGACAGGGAAGGAAACCCGGCTCTGTGTTCTTCATTTCGCCGTCTCCTGTGGTCGCTCGGCCGGAGAGCGGCTAACAGGCACCGCTCATGTCCGTGAACTCGGAGAAATCCTCGTCCCCTGAAAGGTAACACCTCTCTGCTGATGCTTATCGTTTCACTCATCCCCCAGTGCATGCCTAACAGGGTTTTTTAAAAAAAATATTATTATTAATTTTGGTGTTCTGAAATCTCCACCGCCAGCCTGAACGCCTGCATGTTTTGACTCTTCCTTTCTCTGTCTGTCTGTGCTGGTTTCTTCCATTGTTCGAGAAACAACAGAATAGTACAGCCGTTCGACATAATCTAACAGTAAAATCCCATTTACACATCTCCGAGGCTCTGACGATAACAATGCACAATATATATATATATATATATATATATATA
>CAEFZY010024287.1:0-16847 GCA_903066815.1 Brachyrhaphis roseni
TGGTTTCCTTTGAACTTTTATGAGTCTTGTGCAAAGTTTTGGGAGGTGAATGGAAAAGGATCACTCTATCACTGTTTGAGGTAAAATGTAGCTGTGAGGAAGCAGAGATGCATTCAGAAACTGGCTGGTTGTGCTGCTGGGACGGTTTCTAATCAGGAAACGGTAGCAACTCACACTAGCAACTTTCCTTGGTGTGGAAGTTGCTATTGAGGGCACTCAATTCAAGGTTATCAGTTTTATTGCTACTCGTCTCTCACACACACAGTGTGACATCATCTCTCCAAGCAATAGATATAATTAATGACCAATTAATGATTGTTAAAAAAACAAGGAAAACTATTTTGAATTCTGTTTATTGTATTAATGTGAAGAGAAATTTAAATAGCTTAAAATACACATTAGCAAAACTACGACTAGCAAGCCTTTGAATTCAGCATTAAAAAGAAATCTTAAATCACACACCACCATCAGCATCATCAACCAGTGGCGTTGTACTGCCATGTCTCCAATCCCTACTGACTGGACATCCCTAAAAGCTAATAGATAACCTGTTGTGGCCCAGTTGACAGAACCTGCCTGTGTCACCCTCTGACATAATATCACCCTGGGCAGTGACCCATATCACCCACATCAAAAACTGCCACAAGGGCCAATATTAAGTCAGTTGTGTCATTGGTCGGTCACATTCCCAAAGGCCTTGACTGACACACAACTTTATTTGCATTGCTGGACACAGAATTTGCTGCCAAATTCCAAAAAACATAATATCATGTTATGTTTATTTAAAGAGAATTACAACATAATCGTCCAAAAGTGATTTGGTCTGGTTTTAAACAAAATTTTACTTTATCTCACTATGGTGGAAGATTTTTGATACATTTCATTTATTAGGAAAAAATGTATCCAAATCAACTTGCCCTAATGTGAAAAAGCAATTGCTGCTAAACCTGATAAATAGTTATGCTACTCACGTTGCCTTCAAGCATTGGTGATAACTGGCAATTAATTATCTCCCAGACTTTAACTAGGCCATCGTAAAACCTTGATTTTGAGTTTCTTTTTTTTAAATGCTCTGTTAGTTTTGGTCAACAGTGGTTGTGGCCATGGAGGCCATTTTCACCCAGTCTCATTCCTATTGTCAAATCATGAACTTTAACCTTTACCGTAGCAGGTGAGGCCTGGAGGGCCTTATATGTTGTTCTGGGTTATTTTGTTACCTTCTGAATGCGTCATGGATGCATAGAGTAATTTTGATACATCAGCCGTGTTAATTCCATTTGTGGATAATGGATCCCACTTTGAGTCCCAAACCTGGTAATAACTTCCCAACTCTTTCCACACTAGAGAAATGTTATTGACTTCGTTTCTCATCTGTTGTTGAATACCTTTAGATTGGACAATGTGTTACTTCATGTTGTCGGATTCTACACGTCTAGAAGTAGAATCAATGGGTTTGGCTAGTGAAACTGAAACAAAACTTTTAAATAATCATGGATAATTTATGATTTCCCAATGGTGGTGATGGATACGTTTTTATTCCATTTAACAAGCCATACTTTAACAGTTGATTTGTTTTGTTGTATTTACTCAGATTGGCTTTTCCTGATGTTAAAATTAGCTTTAAGCATTTGTTTGTCCATTAAAAACAGTAATTGTTCATTTCTTCTTTGGGTTTCACTGTCACATACATGCAGTATTTTATGTTATTTTTTTACACTTCATCATTACATTATGAATAAATCTGTAGTGAATAACATATCACGCTAAACTGATAAGCGGCTATTTATTATTAAATCAAATCTATTATTAATCGCCTTGGAGTCCCTCAGGGTCTCAGGTTTGGCGACCTGTTCTTCATGAGGTGTCTCACAAGGCAAACAGCACTTTGACAGAGTTCTGCTCTCTGTTGAGTTTGCGGCGGGTCAGTCCCAACACGGAGACTGATGACAATGGTGACGAAGGAGGTGATGGTGATGATGACGTAAACCAGTGCGTGCATGTGAAGTGGCTGTCCAAAAACAAATCTGAATGTATCAGAGTGGATCAGATGTGATATACATGAAGTCCCTCCCTTCTCCCCTCCAACCCTGCGTGAAAAAAAAAATTGCTTGGCTATATTTGGAGAGAGCTGATGTCACCAGTGGTTTGAGCAGAAAGCTTATAAACTGTGAAAGCCTGACAAACCATCAGACTGCTCAACAGACAGACGAGGACGAAACATTACACCCAGTGAGTACCTGCCAGTTCCTATATCTTTCTTTTTTTACTGACACTAAGTTCTTTCTTTAAGTTTGGACTTGTACAGATGTTTTGTTTTGGTTTTTGATGCAAGATTTCTGCTAAATCTGTTTTTCTTTTTCAAGATTTTCAAAGACAAGTATTTTTTTTTTACCAAATTTAAAACCATTAGCGAAAAGCTGGATTATTCTATCAAAAATATAAATCAGTTTCATGTATTATAGCTCTTTATGTAAAGCTATGATGATTTTTTATAAATCATGACAAGCATTTGAAGTTTTTCCCGAATATTTTGAGATTAAAAAAAATTCACTCAGCAAATCCTTTGGGTATTTATTGATTCAGTATTAATAATAAAACACCTATGAGAAATGACTGATCTCAGCTTCTATTATTCTTTACTTCTGAAAGCTGTTTTTATTGTGTTTTACATTTTTAAGCTTTTATTAAGCAATTTGCATGTCATACTGAAACAAAAAATGTCTATAAAGATGCATGTTGTGATCAGATGAAAAAGTAATTATACATTTTAGAACATTTCAAGTAGTATCAAATAAAACAATACAAGTAGATGATGCAGTGTTATATTACGAGATTAAATTTTTCCACACATCTTTTTAATAAGTGGTAGTCCTAACTCTAACTGTAGAGAACTGGAGAAAACAAAGTCTAAGGTTGTTGAAACCCTTTGTGTTTCTCCAGGAAGTCATCAGCATCAGAAACACCATGTATCACCTGAGAGTTCCTGTGTTTCTCCTGGCGGCGCTTGTGTTGCTCCGCTGCATCGCAGCCGCTCCAAGCCACAGGTGAGCAGCAGCAAAGCCATAAACTGAAGAATCTATGAAGTGGACAGCAGTTCAGTAATTTAGCTTTACTGATCAAATTCATTCAAACACGATACTAGATAGCTACACAGAACTCACTCAGTTTCTGTCGCGACTCTGTAATGTGCTGACTGGAAGACACCTCAGCTCGTAAGTGTTACTGTGAGACTGGAAGCAAAGTCATAACGCCTCAGTGAGAAAGCACTCCATTGTGCAAACCTAGGATGGCTGACTAAGTGGTCACTTTCTCCCCTCTCACTCGGTCTCTCAGGACTAGCAGCTAATTTAAAGAGAGTATCATCAGTGTGAAATGCTTTGACCCTTTTCTATCTGTAATCCAGGTATTTCAGTCTCGGCTCCTCCGACGATGAGCAAGAAAATGCTCTTCTAGACAAAGAGAGCAGGTCACTGCCTGAGCTGATCTCCAACCCGTTCCTCGGCCTCAGGGGCGCGCAGCCTCAGAGGCAGATCTTAGAACCGGACAGGTACGCGCTCTTGGACATTAGTCTTTATTGTGTGAAAACATGATAGAAGCAACTACGAATGTTTTTCTGGTTTTTTTCATCCGTTTCAGTCATCACTTACAAAAGAGAAAGTGTAACACAGCTACCTGTGTGACCCAGAGGTTAGCAGACTTCCTGGTCCGGTCCAGTAACACCATCGGAACAGTCTACGTCCCGACAAACGTGGGCTCGAGCACCTACGGCAAGAGAGACATACATCAGCCTCCCGACTACCTGCCTTTCTAGTACAAACTGGGAGAATACCCCAGTGACATATCGATCATGTGTTACAATGAATGTGAGAATGATGACTCCATAAGATGATTTAAAAAAAAAATCATTTGATAAGCATTAAGAATACAGTGCCTTTGAGTTAAGCCATCTGAATCCATGTATGTTTTCTTCCAGCTTTGTGAATGTTGTAAATCACAGCACTAATGAAATGGAAAAAAAAAAAATTATAAAATATTCTGTCAGACAGAAGAAATGTAAAGCCCTTTAATATGAATCATCTGAAATGTTTTGATAATAAAAATGTCAAAATTTATGTCTGATTCTTGCAGGAGATTTCTGTTTCAGCACAAGATGCCAATTAAATCAAGAAAAGTATTTCTTCCTCAACAGGTTGGGAGGGAAAACATAGTGAACATTTTGTTTCTCTTGCTCGTTATTTAAAACTGCTTTTGAATGTGTCTGTCAGTCACAAGTAATGAATGAGTTATTTAATAGAGTTTGTTAAATGTTGCCACAGGTAACCCTAAAGAAATGCTTTGTTTGCTGTGACATCCTATTGCTCCTCTATGGTATGTAGGCATTAAACTTAGCCTGGGAACACACAAGCTTTGAAAACACAGGCTACAGTATTCATACACCTTCAGGTTTGCTCTATTTTGTCAATTTACACAACAACCATAGGTTTCCAAATCCAGTCCCAGAGAGCCAGAAAATGGCAGAGGATGTCAACAGGACGATCATTTGGTCGGCACTCTACAAATGTGACCTTTAAGGAGGACTGATCTGAAGAAAGTCACTGTAGAAAGAAATCCAGAAGAAACCTTCTCTGCAGTTTGCCATGAGCCATTTTAGACTCCATCCACTTGAGGATGTTTTTATTATTTTATAAAATGAGTCGCCAGTTTTAAAAATACCCACATCTCCAGTTGAAAATGATTCTAGAAATGTTTTGGGCCACACGGAAACACCAAAAACAGGACAAAACATTATTTTTACTCCCCCAGACCTGTAGGTGGTGCTAAACATGGAGCCTAGGACATGCACATAAAATCTCCACAAGAGATTAGTTTTGATCAACTTTATGCAGCTGCAGACACTTAAGGTGCTGCAGAATTTGGGGTTATAGGTAAAGTTAGCTGTTTGGCTAATACCTTAGTGTTTTCACAACAGAGATGTTTTGCTGTACATGTCATTATGTAACTGTAAACTTTCCTTCTGTGAAGGTAGGGCACAAATAGTTAAAAACGTTCCAGTGTGAACGAAGACAAATATGAAAGAAGGAGCTCTGGTCAGACTTTGGTGGAAAACCAACATTGCACATCACCCAACACCATGATGGTAGCACTTTGCCTGTTCTTTGCAAACCCATCCACACCTCTTCAACGTTTTCACATATTTTCACTTTACAACCATGAACCTCTGTGTATTTTATCTAGATTTTCTGCAATAGACACACACAAAGCAGTAGATAACTTTAAAGAACATGATACCTAAGTGCATAACGTGTACTATCTTTGTCTCTCTTTAACCATAGAAGTACTTCAAGCTCAGTCTTTTTGCTGGAAGATGCCATCAATAAGCCATCGCTTTGAGCCTTTGCACTTTTCTGTCTGCTCTGACCTTTCTTTCTGTTCCGTGTTTAATATGTAGATATGTGTATTAAAAATGATTCCAGGGGTACATTTATTAATGTTTGTTATGTTAGTAAGTGATCATACAGAGCACTGTTTTGTATAGATTACCTATTCTATATTCTAATTTATTTAATTTTACTTTCATGGCTGCATCTATTGAATGTAATGTTTTATTTTCAACAATTAACATAGAAATGAATTTAAATTAAAAAAAAAACCCACAAGGTTTTCAATTACACGTTAAAGAGTCCTGCAAATCATTTATGCCCACTTTTCCTCAGTTTATTTCCAAAGTCATGTGGGATGCAATGATTGCATCTAGTGCTTATTAGTCATTGTTTACCCACATTACCTTTAGTGGCACAGCTGCAATCGCAATATTGCCTCCCATATTGTCGTGTGTCGTCCTCCGACGGTGCTTACTCGGGGTAATGAAAATCAAGAGCGAAACGGTGACGCACGGCATCAACCCCTGTTTGATTAGCAGCGACCTGATCATCTCAGACGCTGACATCAATACCCCCGCGCGTGGCTAACACCTGTGTAAAAGGCTTTTCAAAAATAGAACAAGTGGCGGCTTTTGCTGATGAGTCCAAAAAAAAAAACAAAAAAAAAAAACAACGCAGCGATTATCTGACAAACACTCCCCGACAGAGAACGATGACCGTGTCAAGATCTGTCGAATACTTCATGTGAGGCCTGCAAATGGGCTCTGTTGCCGGGTTGTTTATTGTGATAATGATTACGGTTGGTGAATGCTTTGATGGAATTGCAGCTTATGTGTTTATAATGATGAACTGTAACTTCCCCATAGGGCAACACCGACCTGGCTTTGCTGCACAGAGGAGAGAAGGACCCGAAATATCAGGTGGGGACTACAGCAATAGAGTTTCAATCAGTTTTTTTTGTGTTAGTATGACCCTGTCAAAGTCCATACTAACATACTGACACAGTTTTTTTGTGTTAGTACATGTCAGTCAAGGTCCAGACCTAAATCCAGTTGAAAATAAGATTCAGTCTAATGTAGGTTGAGCTGATTTGCAAGGAAGAGCAAGTAAAAAAAAAGAAAAATCTTTTTTTTACGTGAAAACCTATTGAAGACAACCCCAAAAATATTTCCACTTGTAACTGCAACAATAGATGGCTGTTAAAAGTAAAGACTCGGAGAGGCTGAATGCAAACACACCACAACTGTAACATTTCTGGTTATAATGAAGGATTTTCACCTCAATTTCACGATTATGCATAATTTCGTGTTGGTTTGGCATACAAACCCCCCCAAAAAATACATTGGAGTTTGTTGCTGCGTCAAGATTATATGTGAAAAGCTTAAATTTAATCCATTTACCTGAATCAGGAAATTTCGATTATTAAAAACAGTAAGTAAAATTTTAAAAATAACTGATAGTAATGATCCCTATCCCTGCACTTGGCCAGGTCTAACAGCAAATCTACAACACAATGACTGAAAAAAATAAGAGAATGCAGCCCCAAATATATCTGGGTAGATATGGTTGTAAAATGGGACTTTAACTGGACAATACATGTAAAAATATTCACATTTATGATTTTCATCTTTTCTTTTTTTTTTTTTTTATCAAACTGAAAATCACATAGACATTTTTAAATTCTGTAAATAATGTAAACAATAACATCTGAAGAAATGGCAAATAAAAACATTGACATATATTACGCACCTTCCAAAAAATAAATGGAAATTTTTTAAAAAATAATACTTTAAATCACTAATTCAAATAGACTTTGTGACACTGGCTGACAGCTGTGAAAACTCAAATGATTTTAGCGCCATCTACTGGAGAGCAGATGCAAACTGCAATCTTCAAAGGCGACCTTTTTTTACGTATAGACTCTCGAAGATATTACATCAAACACATCATATCAAAGTGTTATATACGTTTAATTTTACATTTAATTGTGGTTAATTCTGTTTGCCCTGCTACTTGCCGTAGATAAATGTAAATACGGAAGTGACGTAAAACCAGTGTTCTATAACAGAGAGCTAAAACAGGCTAGATAGAATTACCTTGAAATATTTTACATTTTTAAGAGTTGTGTTTGATGTGAACGTTTTCTTCTAGTTTATTTGTTTTCGGATTAAGTGGGGGAAGAAACTTTAGGCGAAACAAACTCATTTTGCGGTTTGAAATGGATGCTTCCTACATTGTTAGCGCTGTTAGCATGTTAGCTTTTTGAGTTATGGAGAGTGAAAAGGAAAAAACGTTTAAGTTTGTCGTGGTCGGAGGTGGCATTGCGGGTGTAACATGCGTGGAGCAGGTAAAAACAAAACTTACGGGTGTAACTAAAAGCTCTAAAAGCCTGTGTTAGCATCAGGGTGTTGCTAAAGTAAAGGCCTTTCTCCGTGTTTTAGGGAGTCTTCCATACATTTGCTCAATTCAGGTTAAATGTATCGAATATTTAGGCTTGTGAAATGTGGACTGAATTCCTAATGTAGTAAAGCTGTGAAATAATTTATTTGTGAAAGTGTACACTTGTGAGGCCGCCATAAATATAATACAGCTCTAAAACAACAACCCTAGAATAATCATCTGACCTGAATTAGTCCACAGGACCTGGACATATTCTAGTCTTTTTAGTGTTAAAAAAAGAAATGCAGGATTATTAATAAAGACAACCCTAAGCATTTTTTAAAAAAGGTCCCGTCTCAGTAATCATAAACAGTTTTTAAGAATCTGAAAAAAAATCACAACATGGCTTCATGGGATTCACACAAAACTTTTAAACAAAATATAACTTCTAAACTTAAAAATCATCTCCACTTGCAGCTGTCATCTCAGTTTCCATCAGAGGCCGTGGCTCTTGTTACAGCAGGTCCCCACATAAAGGCGGTGACCAACTATAAACAGGTAAGTAGTTGGACTCTGGAGTTTCTTTTACACTTCCTACTGAGAGGAGATTTATGTTCATGCACATCCTGATCCCTGTCCCTTTCATCAGGTGTCCAGCAGACTGGAGGAGTTCGATGTGGAGGAAAAACCCTCCAGTGTTTTAGAGGAGAAGTATCCCAACCTGACCATCATTCATTCTGCTGTAAAATCCCTCCGCACACAAACACATGTAAGGAGTGAACCTCAGTAAAGCCTATTGGCACAGTGAAATGGTTGAATCTTGTTCCAGGACTGATTGATTCTTTCTGTCACTTAGTGTGTGGAAACCACAGACGGTCGAGTGTTTGGTTACGAGAAGCTCTGTATATGCAGCGGTGCCTGTCCGAAACTCCTGACCCAGGAGAACCCGCACGTGCTCGGGATCCGGGACACGGACAGCGCACAGGTAATGACAACCACGTTTTTGAGTTCGAGCTTTACGTTTGTCATTATTAGAATACATTTTATTTTAATTTTGGTATTTCAAGTAGTGAATTCAATATTTTCGTATTCAGGTGGAATGTCTTGGTCAACAAGTTTGAATTTCTTATCGATTTTTCGAAACCACGTCATGTTAGACTAATACGCTTTTATATACTAAACCACACATTTTAAGCTTTTGTTGTAGTACCAGCTGAACATTTGACTGCATATTTTGACAGAAATTATATTATATTTACTACGGACACCAATGAGAACTCCAACACACTTGAAAATGACTTTACGAATAGTTTAATCAGGCTGACAGTACGTTTTCAGAATGTCTCTGATCACTGAGACCATATCTAAAAGTAGGTCAAATTAAATTAATTAAATTTTTTCTGATACAAAAGGTGGTCACATGGGTAACCAGAATGACGACTGTTGTTAATTTGTCTAAATCCACTACGAAATAAATTGTTCTGTCTAAAAAAATATTGAAAGTCTATCTCTCATAATCGGCAGTAATACTTTTCTCTTTAGCTGCAACTCAGCTAACTGTTATTGAAGACATGAGTATAAATGAGTAGAATTTCCTGAAAATCATTAAACTGAAGATCCAAGCAGTAAAATTTGAAATAGTGACATTTTTGCTTTGAGGTTACGCAGCATGCTGGATGCCGTTCTGTTTGGGTTGCAGGAGTTTCAAAAGCGGTTATCCAAAGCGAAGAGAATCGTCGTCGTCGGAAACGGAGGGATCGCACTGGAGTTGGTGTAAGTGAGTCAACAGTGCAAAGTCATGTCTCCTCATTTTAACCTGCTGCTATTGTCTGTATTTATTCATATGTGTTGATGAGCAGCTTTTCTTTTTCCAGGCATGAGGTGAGGCGCTGTGAGGTGATCTGGGCTGTAAAGGACAAAGCCATTGGAAACGCCTTCTTTGACGCGGGAGCGGCGCAGTTCCTCATCCCGTCACTGGAGGCCGACAAAGAGCAGGCGGCGGCTCCGTGCAAAAGGCAGCGCTTCACCACGGAGGAACCGGATGCTGCGCAGACCTTCACAGCCGGTACTTAGGATGTTTCTACGTCTCTCACGGTTTATCACGTGTTCCTTGGTCTCCTTGATTATGTTTGTTCTCTAACCAACTGGCTGCATAGGAGTTTAATCAAGGGTTTTAAATAAAAGGGAACTGAACCCAAAATTTGTGTATGCCTTATCACAAAATTAGGGCTGGGAGATAAATCGATTCCATCCATTAATCACATTTCCTGTTTTTGAAGATTACATTTCTGGAAAACTGTGATTTTTCTTTTTCTTTTTTCACCTCTTGGGTTTCCATAGCGATTTTAGCCAAGAACTACCATTTTGGATGACAAGGGTGTTTTTTGTTTTGTTTATTTTTCTTCAGATCAATTCACAAAATTGATCTGAAAAATTTAAACTTGCGGTTGAAAATTGAAATAAAATAAATTTTTAAAGATTTTTTTCTGTCATTTTTTTAAAGGAAATCATAAATCACATTTAGTTAAAAAAAAAAAATCAGATTTCATTTTTAAGTTATATCACCCAGCTCTGTGCAAAATATCCATATTACTGCTGTGACTGTGTTGCTCTTTCAGCAAATGGCGTTTTTTTGTGACTGTATACCTTTTTATTTTAATTCCCAGATGAATATTCCCGCGGGCAGAACCCCGGTCCCGTCGAGTCCGGCAGCGCTCTCGGCCCGGACTGGCATCGAGGAATCGAGCTGCGAGGAGCAGAGCAGGTGGGACGATGTGTGTGTGCTCTGTAGCCCTCCGTGGTTTAAACACTCGTTTGTTTCTCACATATCTCTTCACTTTTCCTGTTTCTGGTCAGGTGTCCCGCAGAGTTTCAGTGGAGTACCAGTGTGAAGTGGAACACATCTTCACCTCAGAGGAGTTCCTCGTCTCCTCAAAGCAAACGCCAAAACCTGACGCTGGTGGGAACTCCTCTTACTTACTCCTCTAACTCTTCCTTTGCTCCCCCGCTTTCCTCTTTTCTTCTCTCCCTCTCCACTCACCCCCTTGCTTTTCTTCTCTCCCAGCAGGATCCTGGCCGGTTTACGTCCAGCTGACCAATGGCGAGACGTTTGGCTGCGACTTCGTGGTCAGCGCCACCGGGGTCGTCCCGAACACAGAGCCATTTCTCCATGGCAACAACGTGAGAAAAACTTTGGTCGAATATCTAAAAGCTGCCTCAAAGCTGAACAAAACGGCCTAAAGAAAGTCTTTTTTTCCCCTTCTTTTTAAAAACCCTTATATTGAATTGGGACTGTTAAACGATATATTTGACATATATTTCACTTCCAGGGTGGAAATAAAGTAGATTTCAGTGCACAAGTTTGAATTTATTGTGGGTTTTCTCATAGCTATAATCACAGAAAACATTTTAATAAGTCGTATAAAAAACAAAAAAAGAGGGTTGTAGCACATTTTGCCCAGTAATTATCACGATAAACAATAATATTAATGTTTTGACAGAGTTGCATTATTTTGCCATTGTCATTATGCCACTTGAAAATGGTCTCAAAACAACAATATTATCTTTTATTGCAATAACGTCTGGGACAATTTCTCATAAAGAACATTTTATATCTAATTTATTTGCTAATAATAACAAAGAAAAAAAAATCTTGTCTTTGTTATGAATCTACTTCATTATACCTTAATAGAGTTTTAAATTTTGTTATATTTTGTAAAAAATGGATCTTCTTTCTTTGGTTTCTTGAGACAGATTTGCTCCATAAACAAAAAGACCAAGCAAATGTTCCATTTGCTTAGTTCTCACTTTTTTCTCTGTGATAATCAAATATTAATAATAATCAGGTGTTATTGACGTTCAGGATCTTTTTTCCCCACTTTCCCCCGTCTAGTTTTCATTGGCAGACGACGGCGGCCTTCAGGTAGACGATCACATGATGACATCAGAGACGGATGTGTACGCTGCAGGAGACGTGTGCAGTGCATGCTGGGAGCACAGCCCACTTTGGCAGCAGGTAGAAGCACTACAAAATGTATTAGTTTGAAAAGCTTTACAGTGCAAACAATAGAGGATCTTAGCGGAATACATCTGGTGGGGGGAAAAAAAAGATGTTTGTGTGTGTAGATGCGGCTCTGGACGCAGGCCCGTCAGATGGGCTGGCACGCGGGCCGCTGCATGGCGGCCGACGTCCTCTCCGAGCCGATCGACCTTGACTTTTGCTTCGAACTCTTCTCGCACGTCACCAAATTCTTTAACTACAAGGTAAGCGACGTTTTGGCCTCCAGCTAGCCGAGCTGCGTAGACGACAACCAGGGATTAATTGAGCAGGCCATTTTTTTGTCACGGTTTCTGCTTCTTCCTCAGGTTGTCCTGCTGGGGAAGTTTAACGCGCAGGGGCTGGGGTCTGACCATGAGCTGCTGGTTCGCTGCACCAAAGGCCGGGAGTACGTCAAGGTCGGTTGGAAGATTTCTGCAGTGTTTCTGTTAATGTCTCTAGTTGATATGTTTTTGTTTTTCAGATGGGTAGGATCAACATGTCCAGGTGTTTTCTTGCTAAGTTTACAGATATCAGCAGGATTTTGGTTACATGAGGCACAGCACTGCAAAAACTCGAAGCCTTACCAAGTATTTTTGCTGCAGTTTCTGGTTCAAATATCTTATTACACTTAAAATAAGATGAATCTAACGTACAAGGAACTTTTTGGCAAGAAAAATTATTTAATATTTTGTTCCAGATTATTTTTACTAGTAACTAGCACTTTTTTTTAATCAATATTAAGTAATTATTGACTTTAAGTAAGCTCCTGTATCATGGCAAATGTGCATTTTCTGTGCAGACAAACTCCCTATTACAGATTTTTTCTCATTTTTTGATACATGTTTGTTTTTTATACATATTTTGCTTGTAGTAGCATGTGATGAACAAAAACTTTGAATGAGTTTTATGTTTTAATTTTGATGAAAGAAACCAAATTTTCACATACACGGATGATAAGGTTGTCATGGCTTTTATTTTATTTTTCAATGTTTTTTTTAGGGTTTTTTTATAATTCTTAATTTGTTTTCTAAGAAATAAAATCGAAAGTTTTCACGCTTCTGCTTGTGACATGACAAAATGTCGCTGTAAGTTGAAGGCCCATGAATACTTTTGCGTCGTAAAATTCAGAGAGAGAATGAAGATCGTTTGTCGTGTGAATTAAATTTTACTTATTGGAACTTGGGGCGGGGAAAAAAATCCATCATTTTTAAAACAGATGTAATCTAGAACTCTCCGTTCTCCAGTCGCTGTAACCAGATGACGCGTTGTTGTTAAAAACTTCAAATCAGAATATGCACAGAGTTGGTTTGTAACTTGATGCCGGCGTTTTCCACGTGCAGGTGGTCCTCAGCGGGGGCAGGATGGTGGGGGCCGTGCTGATCGGAGAAACCGATTTAGAGGAGACGTTCGAAAACCTGATCCTCAACCAGATGGACCTGACGGCGTACGGAGAGGAGCTGCTCAACCCGGACATCGACATCGAGGACTACTTCGACTAATCGCTTTCTTCCAAGTCTGGATAACAATGAAGAAAGAGACATTTATTTTATTATTAAGTAGGTAAAAATCTGATTTTGAAGAAAAATGAAGACTCTCTTACATGAATTATGACCTCAATCTTCTGGGGGTTTTTTTTGCCAACTCATTGATCGATTGAGTCGAGTTTGACAGATGAAGGCTAATTCACAAATAAAAAAACATTGTGATATTTCATGCCCGGAGGATTATACACACAATAAAACCCATCTCGATAAATTCTAGGTGCTCGAATGCTCACAGTATTTTCAAATCTGCCAGTGAAAAAAAAAAAATTAGTCGATAAAAATCTGGCTGGAATTTAAGTTGCTGGAAACCAAAGAAGCATCTGAGAGACGGCCCGAGTCGTCGAGTTTAGATGTTAAAAGATACTTTTGTTTGCATCAGTGTAAATGTGTTTTTGTGCTATAATTATTTAAAAACAAAAATAAATTATTTCTTGAAAAAAAGTTTAAAAAAAATTTTTCTTTGTTGTTGCAAATTCGCCCTAAACAAATGCACTGATATTTAGCCAGATAAAGCCTACTTATGTTTAAGATTATGTTTGAATTTTCATCAATTTACGTTTGCTAAGGTAAATTAAGATATGGTCCTGCCAACTATCCTCAAATTTCATTGTCTAATCTTGGTACACACACACACACACACCCACACACACACAATAAAATGGTTTCTAACACTGGATCTCTATTTAGCCAAAAAAAAATAAATAAAGGGACAAAAAAAATGTTCAGGTCTAATTAAAGTTGATTTTTTGTGGCATTTAAGGAAATTAGTATGTTTGGGAAAAGCTATGTAATTTCTCACAATTTTAAAAATACTATCCCTATAATCAGGCTCGGTGGTGGCAGCATTATTCTTAGAGAATCCTGATTAAAATGATGCTGAATATTTCCATAATATTTAAATTTTTGAGAGAAATCCCAAGACCGAATGTGGAAAATTAGAGACATTAATTGTGAAAATTGTAGTTAATTATATATATTTTTTCATTTGATGGTGGGGATACTTTGTTTAATGTTAATAGGTTAGTAGGTCAATTAAATCCATTATAATTTATTAAAAAACTTTTAAATGAGATGGGTTTTTTTAAAACTAAGCGCTTGATGACTGAGCCAAAAGTGGATTTAAAATGCAAACTCCTTATTTGAGTTCAGACTACATTTTTATTGTTTTCCTTTGTTGATTTACTTGAACTCTTGCGTAACATGACCTCGTGTTTATCAGATCGGTGACTTCGCAGCAGGAAGTCACCAACAGTGAGCGAGGTGTCTCCGCTGGTTGACCTGGGTTGGCATAGTAACAAGGTTTCATGTCTTCTGGGAATTATGGAAAACTACCCATACATATAAATAGAAAAAACAAGAGAAGGGCATCTTTTCCAGGTTGGAAAGAAAATACCTTTTTGTGTGTGTGTGTGTGTGAGTGAGTGTTTGTGAAGAGAGCGACCTGTTAACTGTCAAGAGGGAGAGTCAACAGAGGCACGCGTTTGAAGATCCAATTAAAATCCCTGTTCATATGGAGACGCTGGATTAGAGTTGGTTTGGAGAGAACTCAAGAAGCAACCTATTCATTATGAAGGTTGCTAAGTAACCAGGCGATCAGGCCTGGTATGTTGTGGAAGAACAGAGAGGGTCAGCGGGTTTTATCGCTGTCATGGGATTACAGCAGGATTTTTAGTCTCCTTGCAGCTTTTTTCTTATTTTTTTAGATATTGTTTATTTTATATTTTGAAAGAACTCATCAATTTTCTAAAAGAATCCACCTGGAACCTGCGAGATGGAGCCATTTCGTCCCTCCATCCACAAGGAGGGACGAAATGTGCTCATTGCACAGTCAGAAAATATTTAACATTTTGGAGAGTCTCTTTCCGAGAAACGTTCTCATTAATCAATGACCAGAAAAAGGTTGAGTTAAAGAGTACAAATGTTTTCTGGAGCCCACGGTAGCTGCAGAGCTGATGTGTAATTTCTTCCAATCCTATTGGCTGATATGTGGGCGGATAACCTGCTGCTGCACCTGACTCCAGGACAGATTTCCTATGGGAGGTCCCTCATGCATAATTAAGACTTTCCACTATTCTTTTTTTTTTTTTATTGCGCAGTTATTCTTTCAAGAGCACTCTTTTGTTAGATAAAACAAATAACTGTGTAATTTTAATCAAGTCCTCTGGAAGAGGAGAAAAGTCCTCTAAGATGCTAACACTAATACTAATACAAATCTAAGATACTAATTTCTACCTGGTCGAAATTGTGAACACAGTGGACTATTCATAAGAAAAAAGTATTTGTTATTTTCATTCTCCCTCTATATTTTGTGCTTTTTTTTCTGTTGGTGTAGCTCATACAATTTCAATAAAAGGCATCGAAGTTTGTGATTGGAAAGTAGGAAAAGCAAGGTTTTCTCCATTACCTTAACTCAATGCCTTTGTCGGCAGAGATTCTGTGATTTGAAATCCCAAAGTTTTTGTTGACATAGTACCACATTTGATTGTGACAATATCATATGACAATAAAGCAAACACACCCATTCATTTGTGATTAAAGTTGATCACATTTGAAAGCATCTCACGAGGAAAAGACTATAGACTAAAATGTAAAGATATCTGTTTGCCAGAAGCAACTCATGTTTGGTGGATTTTTATTCTGAATGGGGGTCTGATTTATAGTTAATACTATTAATAATTCATCTCGAGAGCTTGTGGGCATGTGGAGCCCTCATGAACAAAAAAAAAAAACCCAAATAGTTTTTCTTCGTTGGAAAAGTAACAGAAAGTAAGGTTGATTTTAAATGCTGTTGTTCCTATTGTTTTTTGTTTTTTTTTATCAAGGTACCATCAATACAGTTCAGATTGTTTTTATGAGTTATTCATTTAAAGAATCGTTTTTAAATTGTACATTTTGAGTGTCTTTATTTCTAACTAATGTCCTCTGTATATTTGCCCTTCAGTTAGTTGCTTGGTTCCGGAAGTTTACGTAATAACATAGCATTTTTTTTATTAATAGTATTGTTTATTGTTGTTAAGTGCGGCTGAAATTTCACGTTAAATGCCTTAAATAAATTCATTTTAAATAAGTTATTTAATACGGATGTGACGTGTACATAACGTGACTGATACGGTTGTGGACGTTTGTGTTTATTCGCCAAGGTCCCCTGTCTCCCATTGAGAAACCAGTAATTAGATAATTATGGAAAGTTTTATATTTAAAGTGTTCTTTATGTTTCATTAATTTATGTCTTTGAATGTTTTAGTTATTAGAAAAGTAGGTAACCATATATTTGAAAAGCTAAGGTTAAACATTATGTTTACTGAGTTAAGCTCCGCCAGCGGTGCACGCTGATGATATAAACAAGCGGCTCTAACGAGTCGGTGGAGTTACGTACTGCTAGCATCAGGGGAACTTTTTTTTCCCCTCACGGATGGGTGGTTCTTTCTGAGAGGCGTTGCCATACAGCGACTGCACCAGGAATATATACCCGCAGTCACTTACTCTGTTTCATACGTTGCGCAC